>JASAUF010000055.1:600000-805528 GCA_030180095.1 Magnolia changhungtana | reverse complement strand
AGGGAGTTATGTATGCCTACATTGGATCTTGCGATTTAAAAAGATTTACAATCGAAATTGCTAAATGATGATCGAAGTGTTCGAACATGCTTTTGGGATATCAAACGGTCTCGAAATTACCCAATTTTGGTCTCATTTAGAAGCTTGTCAAGTTACCATTCCAATGAGCTCAAAATCGTCTCAATTCGACTGTAGAAGAGAGAGTTATGAACGTTACTGTTGGATAAGGAGATGAAGGAGAAAGTCAGTACAGACAATTGTGATCTCACTTATACATGCCCGAATGGTCTCGAAATATGACAATTCCTGTCAGGAATGAAAGAGCTCTAAAGTACCTTTCCGATACCAAAAATCGACCCAATCTTGACAGTACTTTTTTTGAATTTTTTGGTTATTCTACAACCAGTCCTGGAGAACGTTCAACCAGTCATAGGAATGGTCACGACTCGACCTTCGACCAGTCATAGATCTTCGACTCAAACTCTAGCGACTAAACTTTTTGTCTCATGACTAGTCGTGGGTGATTCACGACCAGTCGTGGACTACCTTCGACTAGTCGTGGAACGGTTTTATCAGATCGTGCTTAAATTTTCAAAATGCAGTTCGACTTACGACCAGTCGTGGTGGCCACACAACCAGTTGTAGACGCGATTTCTGCAACTTCAAATAGAGCATGAATTTCAGAGATTTATAACTAAATTCAAGAAAATTCAAGGCATCACTCTGAGATAAGTTAATGTTCATTTTAAGCTACTCTGTGCATATTTTATATTTTCTTTTGTTAGCTTTGTGTATTTGATTTTGTTTCTATATTCCAATCTGAATTGAAAAGAGGAATTGTTATATTCCTTCTTCTTGGAATCAAAATCAAATCTAGCTTGCCTAACTGGTTTAATTTAAAATCAATTAGAACCTAAAACCATTTTAAAGTGAGTATTGGACATTAAACTTCTACATTCGAACTTTTACTCCAATTGGTTCTTCCGGGCTGCTACAAAAGGAGAATTCCAGGTATTTTACTTTATTGTAAATTTCCATCTTTTGGTTTTGTTTGAGGTTAAGCCAGAAAAATCTCAATTTGTATGGTTATTTGAGGAGAGCCAGAAAAACTCAGAAGTGGGGTTTTTGAATTGTGTAAGCCCATTTGAAAGACACAATTATAAAGGTTTTAGGTGAACTTATGAAACCTATTTTCATAGTGAATGCTAATATCCCCTTTATGAGGATATTAAGAGTGGAGTAGCAAGCTGTGTGGCTGTTGTTTAACAGTTGGTGAACACACAGGTGAACCACTATATATCGGTGTGTTTTATGATTAGGATGTCTACTTAATTTCTATATCTTTAATCATTCAGATTTGTGGAAGGTATATGTGGATGTGAATGTTGTAATATTTACATTTCAAGCAAAGTGGGGAATGTTGTAATAGTTTAGAATTTATTTCTAGTTATTTTCTTTATTTCCTTTCTGTTTGAGTTTTGATATTCAATTTGTTCTAGTAAGGTTGTCCTGCCATAAACCCTTAGTTTTTATGGTGCAAAGGTTATCCTTAGAACAACATTAGTATCAAGCTCTTTATTTAAGGTTGCTTTACATTTCTGTTCATTGATTTATTTAAAGTACTGTCTTTTATTTATCTGTCTATAAGGTTATCTTATTTTTTATTGAATTCCGCTGTTAAATTTTAATTTAGTATCGTCCTATTCACCCCCCTCTAGGACATATAGCTTGGCCTTTTTAATGACTTAACAAGAATTTAGTTAATTTCTCATACTATGCCTTGGGAGCCTGTTTCAATCCATAGAGTGCCTTTTCTAGGCGATAAACATGATTAGTATGCTTAGGGTCTTCAAAACCCTTTGGTTGTTCAACGTATACTTCTTTATGCAAATCACCATTTAAAAATGTACTTTTAATATCCATTTGATATATTTTGAATTTTTTAAAGCACGCAATAGATATAAACAGTCTGATTGATTCAAGACGAGCTATTGGGGCAAAGGTTTCATCATAATCAATACCTTCAATTTGAGTATACCCGTGTATAACCAGCCTAGCCTTGTTTCTAATTATGTTACCAAGTTCATCAGACTTATTCTTAAAAATCCATTTTGTTCCGATAATATGTTTATCAGTTAGTCTTGGAACTAAATACCAAACATCATTTCTCACAAATTGATTGAGCTCTTCTTGCATAGCTACAATCCAGTTTTCATCAGTAATGACTTCTCTTATATTAGCCGATTCTATCTGAGATGTAAAGTACACGTAGTTACACATATCTTCTAATTATTTATGAGTGCGTACACCAGTGAGGAGATTTCCAAGGATTTGATCAATAGGATGATCTTTATTTGATCATAGTTTAATGTTATTTTGATTAGATGAAGAGTTTATTTTATCAATTTGAAGAACTTCATCATCTTCTGAACTTAAGACAGGTATATTCATTTGATCATTAATGACTACATTAATAGATTCTTGTATTACACCGATCCTTTTGTTAAGTACCCGATATGCTCGACTATTCAAAGCATACCCTAAAAATATCCCTTCATCACTCTTGGTGTCAAATTTACCCAGATGTTCTCGGTCACGTAAGATATAACATTTACTACCAAAAACTCGAAAGTATTTGACAGAAGGCTTCTTATTAAACCACATTTCATAAGCCATTTTATTATTTGATTTTTTAATATAAACACGGTTAATTATATAACAAGCAGTATTTACAGCTTCAACCCAAAGATTTTTAGGAAGCTTCATACTATCTAACATTACATTAGCCATTTCTTAAAGAACCCTATTTTTCCTTTCTACTATCCCATTTTATTGTGGTGTTTTGGGAGCAGAATATTCATGTGATATTCCCTAGTCACTACAAAATTTCTCAAAGCTGCTATTTTCAAACTCAGAACCATGATCACTACGGATCTTAGTGACTTGTAACTCTTTTTCATTTTGGATACGTTTAAGTAACCTTTTTTACTTCGTTGAGAGTTTCAAATTTCTCTCTTAAGAAGACTAACCAAGTATACCTGGTAACGTCATCTACAATGACCAGAATATACTTCTTGCCACCTCCACTCTCCATTCTAATTAGTCCAATGAGATCCATGTGGAGGAGTTCGAGTGGTTTAGATGTGACATTGGAGTTTATCTTTTTGTGAGCACTCTCGGTTTGTTTACCAATCTGGCACTTGCTACATTTCTTATCCACTTTCTTTATTTTGGGTAGACCTCTTACCAAATCACTTTTGCTTAATCTATACAAGTTACAGTAGTGTATGTCCTAGGTACTTATGCCATAGTTCAGTCTTATCGGTATGGACCATTTAACACCATAGCTTAGATGAGCTTGAGTCACTAACTATATAGCAGTTCTCAGAAGTTCTGTGACTAGTTAATATTACAGAACCATTTTTATTTAAGATTTCACATTTTTTGTTAGAAAATTTTACACTGTGATTATTATCGCAAATTTGAGAAATGCTTAGTAAATTATGTTTTAAACCTTCCACATATAAAACATTCTCAAATGGAGGGAGGTTAGGGAGTTGAATCGTACCTTGACCAACAATTTTGTAGTTGCTACCATCACCGAATGTGACTGAACCATCAGTCATGTCTTTAAGACTGGTGAAAAGACTTTTGTCACCTATCATATGTCTGGAGCAACCACTATCCAGGTACCACTTTGAATGGTCGTGGCTTTGAATGCAGTGTGGGTAACTAAACAAGCAACCTTAGGGACCTGTTTCATTACAGTTTTGGGTTTAGGAGCATAGTTGGTCTTCTTTTGATTATAATTGTTATACCGTCCTACCCACTGAGTTAGATTTTAAGAGCTCCTTAAGCAAGTCTACTATTTTCTGAGCTAAAGGATTACGGTTCTGATTTTTATAATTGATATGGTTCTTTTTAGGATTTAAAAGCTGAAAAGTTTTAGTCGTTTTAGAAATATTTTGATTCAAACTTTTCCCTTTTGAGTTAGAAGACTCTCTTTTAATGAATTTAGGAGGAGTATTCTTATATTTGGGAGGAGTATTTTTATTATAGCCTAATCCTATAGATCACCTACATCCTAATAGATGTTTTTCTAATTTAGGGTTAGTAGAGATTTTGATCACCACATTTTCTTCAAACTTAATCCAGATAGATGTTTTTGTAATTTAGGGTTACCTTGGGCATACCTCTAAGTGTCCTTTAAACTCAAAAGTTAAGAGACTTCTAGGACCAATCCCATTACCCAGTTGCTAACGCTCCGTATTGGATCTGGACCGCACGTTGAAAGTCTGATTACTATTTTAACTAGCCAACAACCATCTGGAGTTAGATGTCCTTAGGCAAGGGGTAGATCCTAACCCCTTTTATGAACCCCTCAAACCTCAAATCCTTTAGGAAAAATTAGACAAAGTTAACTAAGTGCTAAAGTTGCGGATTAGCTCCGCCACGTGTGATCTGGGAACCCGACCGGAACGAAAACTTAACTCGAATCCATGGTCCTTGAATCACTTTAAATATGATTTGCAAGACCCAAAAACCTGTGTAGAATCATTGACGACTAGGTTACCTAAAATCTAGGACCAATCCTATTACCATACGAATTTGCCTCATCTTCCATTACTCAGCACATACAAAACTCCGATCTAATCACTATTCCTAAAGATCTGGACCACTCTACTTGTTTTAGGTTTCTAAAGTCCGATTACTACAAAATTATATACGTTATGTATGTTAATAAATTACTGTATGAACATGCTATATATAAGTGTAATACTTACCTGCAAATTATAGCATATTGTATATTCTCAGATATTTGTGAAAATTCTTACACAAGCCCCTAATACTTATTTTGGCTAATATACGTTATGTATGTTAATAAGTGTTTTCTAAGTGTTTATGAAAATGCTTATATGAGTAAGTACTTAGACGATTGTGCTTTAGGAAGGTGTTGAGATAGGATTTTCAACTACCTTAGTAATGTGTATAATTTCCTTCATGTAAGTTGTTTAAGTTAATCGCTTACTCATGAGATGTATGTGTTGTATTTCCTGTTTATATTATGCTTTATAACATCCTTGTTAACATGTTTGAATTACTTTGTTAATTCTGCTTTGACTATTATACATGCTTTCTGGTTACGACTTGAATGTGATTGGGGCTATGTGATAGTCCAGACAATCGGTAACAGGCTTGAAGTCGTGGCTGAGATTCATTTCACCACGTAGGATGTGTTTGACGAACCCGTCGTACTTCGGTTGACGATAGTGGTTAGGCCACGCGAAGTGCTTATGCACTTCATGTCGTTTAGCTAGTTGTGCACTTGTGCTAGTCGAGCTCGTCAAGTAACCCGATCTGTCTACTATATGTTCACCATGTTTGGACGCTACTGCTTGAACCTAAGGTACCAAACTTACCAGTGTAATCCTGTTCAACCTTGGTACCTTGATCCGCTAAGACTCATGAGTCGAGCATGGTGGTATGGGACACCGTGGTCGAGCTGTGGGTCTACGCTGGGCCGATGTGCTTCCCCGTAGTGACCAGTGAGCAACTCAGACTCATGAACCAAATACGGTGGTATGGGATACTGTATTCAAGCTGTCGGCATACACCAATAAGGTGATGGGGGAGTAGTGTAACGATTGTGTATAATAGCCCTGACAGCCCTTTGTAGTGACCTCGAGCATACTCTGAATCTGCGGAGAGGCAACGAGCCTTCCCGTAATAAACAGAGTACAAACTAAGCCTGTATGATAAGGTGATGGGGGAGCGGTGCAACGAGTGCGTGTAATAGCCCTGGCAACCCTTTACAGCAACCTAGAACCGCATCATCGTATGAGATTATCTAGGACTGACGACCCTAGAATGGATCATTGTTTGGGAATGATATAAGGGACGTATCTTAGTTTCCCAATACTGCTGTATGAAAAGGACTAATAATAACTCGGTAATCACACTCATTACATAGCACTGCATGTGCATGGAAGATGTGGAGCACTGAGGGATGAACGCATGCCGCAAACGTAAGATGGTGTCGCACGAGGGTGGTTTGGCAAGGGCATGCATCATGACTGCATTCCATACTTACATTAATAAGAGTATTTAGGAGTGTTTGATTGTACTGCTTTATCGTTACTACTT
Source organism: Magnolia changhungtana (assembly GCA_030180095.1). NCBI lineage: Eukaryota > Viridiplantae > Streptophyta > Magnoliopsida > Magnoliales > Magnoliaceae > Magnolia > Magnolia changhungtana. The sequence goes on along the minus strand of JASAUF010000055.1, from coordinate 799,384 downwards.
GACTGAATTGATAACATATTAACCTATGCTTTATTATTCCACTAAGTTGATCAATCACTCCCACGTTACGGGACGGTGTTTAAACACCAAACCATACCCTGTTTGAGTTTCAGATAATGGCGATGCTTGTGAAGTGGAGCCGTATTTTTTATGATGATGAGGAGGGTTTCTCCTTATACAGCTATCAGGTGGGTCTATGTAGACCATCTTCTGATCGATAGGGTTACAAGGTTGCTGATTAGATGTCATTACACTTTAGTTTTCTCTTTTGGTGCACCCTTGTATATTCATTTTGTCCATTTTTGGAGTATACATTGATATATTTAACCTGGTAACATGTTCACACTCTGAAGACTTACAATAGTTTATATATATTTTATATATCTATCACAGTCTTCCGCTTGCATAATTTAACTGTCTCTGGAGTATGATATGTTGTTTTGGCTTAATCCCATTAATCTTTAATGCACTAATACGAACAACATTCAATCATCATTCTTTATGTTGCATAAGTGATGCGTTGGAACTCAGGAGTTGAGTTTATGCTCGACCCCTAATTTTCAGGGCATTACAAGATGGTATCAGAGCATGATTTGGATTAAACCGGACCTGGGTTATGGTCACATGATGTGCGCTGATGCATTTCGACTTAGGTAGGTGTGAGAAGATCTAGAAACAAAGGTAGGATTTTCCAGTTTCGCCAATTGGCGAAGTTCACTGAAATCAGTCAGCTTGTTTGAGTCTGTACTCAACCGTGACCGCACGAGTCGACCCCAAAACACTTCTAGACTGTCAAACGATGGGTTTAGATCACAACTCCCCCCAACCCAGCCGTTAGAAATTGGTAAATACGGATATGTACCAGAAACTTCCCGAAAGGACCCGAAAAGGCTCAAAACGGAGTCGGGGGCCTTCCCACGTAAATCCAGAGGGACCCAGGGTAGACCCCACATCATTTTTGGACCTAGGAGGCACGAGGACCTTGCCTAAATGGCGAGGCATCACCGATTAGTCCAGAGGGTGACGAGGACCTCGCCGAGTTGGCGAGGCCTCGCCGGTTAACGGGTTGGCCTGGGCGGGCCGCTCGGGCCGACGATCTTTGGGGCCTAGGGTGACCCCCTGATGTATGGACCATGGCTTAAAACTACCCCAAACACCTACCTCCTTCATAAAAACCACCTCCAAGCTCTCCCTTTCCTTCAAAATTTTGATTTTCTCTCTCAAACCTCCCCTCCAATCACCCATTCCGCCATTTCCTTTTAAAACCCACACCCCTCCATCGTTTACAGCCATACCTACCCCTCTACCCTCTCCATTTTCTTTCATTTGAGCTCTTACATCCCTCATTTGGAGCTTAAAATTGTGTAAGCTCTCAACCCATCCCATCTCTTCATTTTCTTTCTTCAATCCCTGTTATTTGGGCCTTTATAACCTCTGTTGAGGCTCAAATTCATGGAGAACCAAAAGCTCCAGCCCCTATTCCCCTTATCTTCACTTTCCATGGCCTTCTCTGAGTTCGTTACAGCAATATTTTCGATCTCCACCTTTCTTTCTCTCATGGGAAAGAGAAAGGGTGCCCTCCTCCGTCGCCAGACTCGGATGCCTAGTCATCCATACCGTTGTTCTGTAGCTTGTTTGTTGTTGTTTTAGGATGTTTGTGTTTAAATGATTCCTGTGCTTAGTAATGTAGTAGGTAGAAAGTGTATTTGTGCTTGGTGGTTGGGGCTTAGTATAACCGCATGCATTCCTATCATAATTCATGTAGAACTTTATTCCCTGTATTATAATAAATTTTGTTAAATGAAATGCATGAAACTCCTTGTGTTATCAAATGTGTAGAACGCTGGACAAGTTGGAGTTGTACTTGACAATTGCGAACTCCTTCCACCATCCACCATTACACCTCTAAACCCACCTCTCACTCCTCTTGGCCTCACCATCTCACACCCATACGAGCACAAAATCCACATTTGTGTGTCCCATAACTTTTATAACCTCTACATGTTGGGGCATTTAGGGCTTGTTCGGCCAACTACATTAGGTGAGTTTAAGGTGGATGGAATTGTAAAAGTAACAATAAATGCATGTGTAAGGTATTGTCCCTAGATTGGGTGTATCCCATGGTTATCAACACCATGTTTGGAATGTATGCAATTACAAGTAAATCCCAGGATTTCCTTTCAAATTACACTTAGAAATTCATCATCATGGGATTTGGAAATCCCATCTCACACTTTCTAACATAAGGTTCATTTTCCAAAGCCTATAATAATAATAATAATAATAATAATAATAATAATAATAATAATAATCCCATCCTACCCTCCTACCAAACATGTCATTCTCAATCCTGAGGTGGGATTAGCAATGCAGTCCCATTTAATACAACTTCATACCACTGGCCAAACAGTCCCTTAGAGTTTTGGACCTAGTGTTGGTACTCCTAGATTTTGCAAACACATCTGGCAATATAGGAAATCCAACAAATTAATAATGTGAACCCTAGGACCTTCTTAGCTAATATGAGCATATGTGTAGTGCTCGAGAGTAGTTAAATTCAAGTTCAGATAATGTTTGACCCTAAGCGATAAACAATTTCTTGTATTAGAAAGGGTATGAAATCATCTAGCGTATAAACATAGACCTTGGATTACAACTATTGGTTGGTTATACTAAGGAATGTAAAACACTGATTATGCTAAGACAATTGAAAGATAGATTTAGTTAATTGGCTTGATTAGGTTGGAGTGAGATCTTATTCCTTCGTTGAATCCCCCTAATACTTATAGGCTTATTTAATAACTCTTAGAAAAAGGTGTTTTAGCTTATAAACTATTCACACTTAGAGAAAAGTTATATATCCCTCTGATTGAACGTTAGATCAAAACAACACACCCCTTATGATTATCTTCTCAAGGGTTTATTACAATCGGGAACACGGAGTAGAGAACTATATATAAGCGAAGTATTCGCGGTTTGAACTGAATTCTCAATCCTGGTAGTTACCAATGAACTCACTGCTCTGATCAAGCAGAAGATCGGGATCAACTAGGATTAAAAACTGATACGACAATTTTCTGTCCTAGCTAGGCAGAAGGTCTATGTATCCGGCTCAGACCCACTACACAACTTTCCTTCCGTGTTGGCTAAACCACTTACAACCAAAAGTTTGTTACTTCACTTTTGAGAAGTGTTAAGAACATATAGCCAATAGAGATTTTCTCTTTAGGCCCAAGGAATTTCCCAAATGGGCAACAGGCAGTTAGAAATTAGGTCTCAAATCATACGCCATGTTAGCATACATATTGTGCATATGAACTTAGAAAGATAACATGCCTGTTAAGCTAAGCTAGACATGATTAAATAAGGTAAGTCGGGACTGTGATAGAAGTCCTTCTTTGGTAAAATTAGACATCTTGCCGTAAACTCACACCCGTCCCTGGAAATCAACCACAATGCCCATTATCTTTAGCTCCTTTCTATAACCACAGGTATCAATGTCATAGTACACATCATCGATGAAAGGCAGACCAATGTATTTCCCATTTCGTGTCAATGATAGGTTCTAAATCACACCTTGTTTCGACATACGGATCAGGACACAGATTCTTGAGCCTTGAGGCTAGAAATTATTTTTAAGAGGGATAGCATATTATGAGCCCAATCTAGTTAGGTCAGCTAATACATCCGTTGGATTAAAGTGGCACAGCGGAAGCATGGTGGACCCCTGCCCCACTGGCCCAAGATCGAAGGAAATTGACCTAGGTTATATGTAAGGTTAGGTCATTAAATAGGATCTGGATCTTCCTTAGAATGTCGATAATGAAGTCTTTGAAGAAAATCAATTAGGGTTCATGTATTAAACCAATTCGTATTAAAGAAAGGACCTAACAATGGGTACGAGCTGAATTACAAGAACCGAGGTCAATGTATCCATAGATGTGCTCGTTGAATACAAACTTAATAGGAGCCTTAGCCAATTTTAGGGTGAAGAAGTTTTAAGGAGGATAAACTAAAGTAAGCCAGACTAGTATAGATAAGATACACCCTACCATGCACATAAACTTGAAGTCCATAAAACTTAGGTAAAAGAAATAATAAAATCTTTATTTCTTACCCTTAGCCAATTTCAGGGACGAAATTATTTTTAAGGGGGGTAGATTGTAACGCCCCAGATTTTTGCCAACCTAGAGTTAGATGTCCTTAGACAAGGGGTAGATCCTAACCCCTTATGAACCCCTCAAACCTCAAATCCTTTAGGAATTAGACAAAGTTAACTAAGTGCTAAACTAGATTAGCTATGAAATCTGTTTGAATCACTTTAAATACGATCTGCAAGATCCAAAACGTGTAGAATCATTGACACTAGGTTACCCTAAAATCTAGGACCAATCTCATTACCCAGTTGCTCTTGGGAGCACATTGAAACTCCGTATTGGATTTGGACCGCACGTCAAAAGTCCGATTACTATGAAATTATATAACTAGGACCGCCTTGCTGGGCTTGACAACCATCTCAGAAGTCAAAACCAGATAGTGTCCCACGGCTATTCGCTTAAGCTTGGAGTGAAGAGTGTGAGAAAACGTAGATTTCTTTATAAATTAAATTTAATTTAAGTAATCTGAGACTTGTCACTTGCGGGCCTAATATAAGTAATCAGACCATCAGAATCTGACCCAAATACGCCCTCGGATCAGGAAAAATTTCATACACATGGCAGTGTACTTGTGGCCCTGATCGAGTTACGGTGACTGTTGAACTGAAACTGGTCCACCATGTGTGATCTGGGAACCTGACTGTAACGAAAACTTAACTCGACTTAGATCCATGGTCTGTAAGCTTAAGTTTGACCTTTGGCTCAAGAGAGGGCTCCGAAAATGCTCCGTTGAGCTGAAACAGATGCCCTTTGGACAAAACCTAAGTATACCTTGGCCCTGGGCCTATTTCTAGCAAGTTTAGGCCTATATAAGGACCTTAAACCCTCTCTCATTCTCACCATACGAATTTGAGAAAACCTAGGAGAGAGAAGAGAGAAAAGAGAGGGAAAGTGTGAGAGAAGTGGGAGCATCTTCCTGTTACTCTACCCTGCTATCATACCTGCTTAACCATCCCAATCTAATCACTATTTCGGTGATTTTGGCTTCATTTCTAAGTAAGAAAACCCTAACCCTAACTTGTTTTAGGGTTTCTATTGGTACAAGTAGCGAAGTAGCTGACTTACCTTGTGTTATAGGTCGTCATATCGACGTTGACGAAAGCGTAGAGTTTCTATTAAGTTCGTTACGCTTCTACGGCGTAAGATGCGGACTTTAGACGTATAGGTTAAGGTTTTCAAAGCTTTCAATATCAGATAATGATAGATTCATGATTTGTGTGTTATTGTATATGCACAATGCGATGTTCGTTTTGCGTTTCGGTTGCGTATGCAAATTATGGCATATTGTGTATTTTGTATATTTGTAGAAAATACCGTATACGTACAAATTTTGAAAGTGTGTTTACCATGATAAATTACTGTATGAACATGCTATATATAAGTGTAATACTTACTCGGTGAAAGGATTCGCCCTAATACTTGTTTTGGCTAATATGCGTTATGTATGTTAATAAGTGTATTCTAAGTGTTCGTAAAAATGCTTGTATGAGTAAGTACTTAGATGATTGTGCTTTAAGTAGGTGTTGAGATAGGATTCTCAACTACCTTAGTGATGTATATGATTTCCTTCATGTAAGTTGTTTAAGTTAATCGCTTACTCATGAAATGTATGTGTTGTATTTCCTGTTTATAGTGTGCTTTATAACATGCTTGTTAACATATTTGAATTACTTTATTAATTCTGCTTTAACTATTATACATGCTTTCTGGTTACGATTTGAATGTGATTGGGGCTATGTGATAGTCCAGACAATTGGTAATAGGCTTGAAGTCGTGGCTGAGATTCATTTCGCCACGTAGGATGTGTTTGACGAACCTGAGTCGTACTTCGGTTGGCGACAGTGGTTAGGCCATACGAAATGCTTATGCACTTCATGTCGTTCAGCTGGTTGTGCGCTCGTGCTAGTCGAGCTCGTTAAGTAACCCGATCTATCTACTGTATGCTCACCATGTTTGGACGCTACTGCTTGAACCTAAGGTACCAAACTTACCAGTGTAATCCCGTTCAACCTTAGTACCTTGATCCGCTAAGACTCATGAGCCGGGCATGGTGGTATGGGACACCGTGGTCAAGCTGTCGGCCTATGTTGGAGCGATGTGCCTCCCCGTAGTGACCAGTGAGCAACCCATACTCGTGAACCGAATACGGTGGTATGGGACACTATATTCGAGATGTCGGCCTACACTGATAAGGTGATGGGGGAGTGGTGTAACGATTGCATGTAACAGCCCTAACAGCCATTTGTAGTGACCTTGAGCATATTCTGAATCTGCGGAGAGGCGACGAGCCTTCCCGTAGTAAGCAGAGTACAAACTAGGCTTGTATTGATAAGGTGATGGGGGAGCGGTGCAACGAGTGTGTGTAACAGCCCTGGCAGCCCTTTACAGTGACCTAGAACCGCATCTTCGTATGAGATTATCTAGGACTGACGACCCTAGAATGGATCATTATTTGGAATGATATGAGGGAGGTACCTTAGTTTTCCAATATTGCTGTATGAAAAGGACTAATAATAACTCGGTAATCACGCTCATTACATAGCACTGCATGTGCCTGGAAGATGTGGAGCACTGAGGGATGAACGCATGCTGCGAACGTAAGATGGTGTCGCACGAGGGTGGTTTGGCTAGGGCATGCATCATGACTGTATTCCATACTTGCATTAATAAGAGTATTTAAGAGTGTTTGATTATACTGCTTTATCATTACTGCTTGACTTAATTGATAACATGTTAACCTATGCTCTATTATTCCACTGAGTTGATCACTCACTCCCACGTTACGGGATGGTGCTTAAACACCAAACCAGACCCTGTTTGAGTTTCAGATGATGGCGATGCTTGCGAAGTGGAGTCAGATTTTTTATGATGATGAGGAGGGTTTCTCCTTACACAGCTATCAGGTGGGTCTATGTAGACCATCTTCTGATTGACGAGGTTACAAGGTTGCTGATTAGATGCCATTACACTTTAGTTTGCTCTTTTGGTGCACCATTGTATATTCATTTTGTCCATTTTTGGAGTATACATTGATATATTTAACCTGGTAACATATTCACACTCTGAAGACTTACAATAGTTTATATATATTTTATATATCTATCACAGTCTTCCGCTTGCATAATTTAACTCTTTGGAGTATGATATGTTGTTTTGGCTTAATCCCATTCATCTTTAATGCACTAATACGAATAACATTCAATCATCATTCTTTATGTTGCATAAGTGATGCATTGGAACTCGGGAGTTGAGTTTATGCTCGACCCCCAATTTTCAGGGCGTTATACTTCTAGTTTTAGGTTTTTATTTTTAGATTTTAAGTTTTTAACTTGGGATGTTTTGAAATCTAAGTCATACTTAGTTTTTTCAAAGCAATCTGAAAGGTACGATTTTTTCAAAACCAGATTATCAAAATTTTCTTTCAATTTAAATTTTTTTTCTTTCTGTAGTTTTAATTTAACAGCTGTTTTACAACTTTCCCTGTATAGGGCATCATAGGCATCCTAAAGATCTTCATTCTCATGATTACTTCCCAGATTTTCTTCACTGGTTGTATCATTATCTGATAAAGTGAACTTGGCTAGAGTCATTAGGGCATTAACATCATTACCCAACTCGGTTTCAGAATCTTCTGACTCAGAAGAGGCTTCAGAGCAAGAGGATTCATCCCATGTAGCCAACATACCTTTCTTTACAGGTTTGTCCTTTTTAGGACATTTATTTGCTAGATGCCCATATTCATGGTAGTTGTAGCATTGGTTATCTTTTAAAGATTTCTAGTTTTTAGATCTTGATCTTTTCTTTTCAATAGGTTTTTGAACATCAACCCTCTTTTTACTTTTGAAAATCTTACAAAACTTTTAGCTAAAAGGGTCATATCATCTTCAGAAGTTTCTAAATCAGAATTTTTCTTTTCATGAGAAATACATTTAGAAGACTTAAGGGTGATAGATTTACCTTTCGGAGCTTTAAAGTTTAACTCGTAGGTTTGTAAAGAACCAACCAGTTCTTCAACCTACATACGATCTGTATCATGAAGTTCCTGAATGGCAGTGACTTTTGAATTGAACCTTTCAGGTAGTGAGCGTAGTATCTTTGCACAGACTTCACTTTCTGGGATGCTATCTCCTAGACCCCACATAGAGTTGACTATGTCATTCAACTTGGTATAGAAGCCCATGATTGTTTCACTTTCTTCCATACGTATTTCCTCAAATCTAGTTGTAAGGATTTGTAGTTTAGATTTCTTGACAGTAGTTGTACCCTCGTGTGTCATTTCTAAGATATCTCAGGCTTGTTTTGCAATATCATAAGATATAATTCATTTGAATTCATCTGACAATAGTGTGCAAGTGATTGCATTTAAAGCCTTGACATTGGCACTACTCTCAGTTCTATGAAGAGTGGTCCAAGTGCTATAAGGAGCAACTTTTAGAGTTTTAGTTCCATCAACACCTAGAACTTCAACAGTAGGTGGAGTCCATTTAGTTACTGTGGCTTGCCACACATTCTCATCAATAGACCTCAAGAATATTCTCATTCTGGTTTTCCAATAAGCATAATTAAAGCCATCAAAAGGTGCAGGCCTAATGTTAGAAAGGCTATCAAAATTTGACATCTTAAATGCTTAGATCGGTCAGCTTAGGAATTAAATCCAAATAAACAAGCTATTAGACTCTGATACCACTTGAAAAGGCCAAGCAATATGTCTTAGAGGGGGGGAGGGGGGGGGGTGTGAATAGGACTATGCCAAATAAAAATTAATAAGTGAAATATAAACAATAAGATAACCAAATGAAAAGCAAATAACTAAAGGAAATAACAACCTTAAAAATCAAGTATTGAGAGCTTGATACCAACTTAGTTCTAAGGACAACCTGACACCAAAAACCAATGTTTTATGGCAGGACAACCTTACTAGAACGTGGGTAAGTATCAAAAACTCAAACTGAAGAGGATATGAAAGAAATAGAAACTAATCTATTACAACATTCACCACACAATGCTGAAATGTAAAGAGCACAACATTCGCATCCACAAATACATCCCACAAACTTAAATCATAAAAGATAAATAAATAAACCACACATCCACCAAACACAAAGAATTATAGTGGTTCGCTTGTGTGTACACCAACTGTTAAACAATAGCCACACAACTACTCCACTCCTAATATTCACTCCCTCAGGATATTAGTGTTCACTAATTAAAATAGGTTTTTCAAGGTTCATCTAAAACCTTCACAATTGTGTCTTTCAAGTGGGCTTACATAGTTCAAAAACCCCATGCTCTGAGTTTTTTGGATCACCTCGGACAAACCACAAATGGATATTTTCTGGAACAATCTCACCAACCAAACAAATAGAATTGAATTACAGAAAAAGTAAAATACTTATCTGTATGACGATTCTGAAGCAGTCCGGTAGAACCAACTTGATGAAGACGTAGATGTTCAATGTTCAGTCTCATAAGTATATAGGGTTCTAAGTCTAGATGATTTTTAATTAAATCAGCAAGGGTTTTGTATTGATTTTAATCTCAAGAAAGGATAAATTAAATATCCATTTTCAATATAAGCATGGAATAGAGATTCAAAATCAAATTACAAAAGCTACTTTAAAGAATATAAAATATGCACAAAATAGCTTAGAATGTACTCAAAATAAACTCAGAGTGATTGCTTAAGAATGATAAGAATTGAATAGAAAACTCTGAAATTCGAGCACTATTTATAGGTGAAAAATCGGTTCACATGACTAGCCTTATCCAAACAAATTTTTAAAAATTCTGACACGATAAGATTTTTCAGTCGCACAACTGGCCTTGTGGGTCCCACGACTGGTCAAGTGGCCTGCTCGACTGGTCGTGAACACCACACGACTGGTCATGTGAGTCCAAATTACTCGTTGAAAATGAGTAGAGCACTGCACGAATGGTCGAGCACTATTCACATGACTGGTCGAGCAGTTTCCAGGACTGGTCGAACACCAACAGAAAATTTTCAAAAATTCATAACAAATCCTGGACTGGTCGAGGAAATTCTATGCCTAGTCGAGCCAGTGCTAGGGTTAGTCAAAAGAACAGAATTTTACACTTATAAAATGACCAAAATGACCGATCAAAAGTATGAAATGATCTAATCATGATTTAAGGTCAATCTAGGCCAATCATACCTTACTTGTGAGATAGAACATATGAACCATTAAACTATTGATCACTTCAGTAATTTTAATTCTTGTGCTCTTCAAAGCTTGAATTTGACATATTGAACATAGTCTTCAACTAGGTCTTGAGTTCTTGGACTTTTCTGGTTTCAGATCTTCAACCGCAATGTTCTTGAAAAACTAAGTCTTCACTTTCTTCCAATTTGAAGATCTTGGTAGGTTCGTCATAGATATCGGCAAGATAGATTCACTACGAACAGAATGAACATTGAAGATTCAATGTGAACAGATGCACAAGCTTGATACAAATCAAGATACAAACTTGAATTAGTTTGACACACCAAAATTTGACAATACTTGGGGTTTATCAACATAGCACTTTCAAACATGAGTTAGTATATTAAATTCCATTACTCAAGCACCATAGTTGATAACTATGTAGTTGGATTTTAGCATTACATTCTCTATGATATTTTAGTAATGGCTTAATTTTGGGCATAGTCCTACTAGTAATGACAGGGGTTACGATATTCCATTTCATCCTATTTTACAAACTAAAGTTATGTATGGAACACTACCTTTCATGAGAAATGTTGAATAGACTTGTTAGCAATTTAATATGCTTGAAATGTAATAATTGTGGGCCTTCCTTTGGACCTTGGAAAAGTAAATGAATTTATATTAAGCTCATATTTGAATGATAGATATCCTATTAAAGGACTACAAGTCTTGATGATGCTTATGAGAGTAATCTTGTTAATCCTATGGAATATGCATGAGCATCATGGTACATGACATTCACGCATGACATATGAGCTTTTGCGAGTGCTCGATGTAAGTCACACTTTGATTGAATTCCTGAAGGCTCTAGTACTTCAGTTAAAATCATAGAGCATGTGTATTTGTGCCACTTTGGGCGCTCTTTCTTTACATGAGGCTTTTCTAGGATTAAACACTCCTCGGGTGTACCCCGTATATTTTTCCAGGAGATATCCTTGGGTGCACTCACTTACATGACTTTTTCCAGGTAGATAATCTACATCGGGCGGTCTGCATGGTCTTTTTCGGGTGGGTAGTTCTCCTTGAGCGTACCTATGAGTATTTTTCCTAGTGACTAGTTCACCTTGGGCGACCCTTTATTTTGACAGCTGAATGTGCATCCCCAGATCTGTGACTTGTACATACATTCATACACCCATACATTCATTTATAATTTCATATTAGTCTCCTTGTAATTTGAATATGTTGATTTAAACTGTTTTGGAATAATATGATATGCATGAATCCTTGCGAGAAGTTTCCACTGAGTTTTCACTCACCCAATCGTGCGGTTGCACCAAATAGACACAGGTATGATGAATAGGTGGAGACCCCTATGACGGTATTCCAGGGACGGCTGAGGTGAAGTTTTGCGAGGAAGAACTCTATGTGAATGTTGTTGAGCCTTTGTGGCTCTAGGATTTACTTGCTTTTGTACTTCAGATTTTGAAATTTGCTTGAATTGTAATAATAACTCCATACTGTGAGATTTCATTTTTCTTTCATTTACTTGTACTGAACTCCCTTATTGTTACTCTTGATAATCTAGTTTACATGGGAGTTGCCTTGTTTTACGTCATGAAATTTTCTAGTGATTAGAGGTAAAGTTATTTACTTCATAGTGTAATACTCGGGTTTTCAATGAGGAGTGACTATCCTCAGGTTTCGAGAACTAGGGTATTACAAGATGGTATCAGAGAGAGAGTTTAGACAAACCTTGCCTGTGGGAAATAATCTTATACCAACCTTGAATGCCTTAAGTTAGGGTGATGGAATTAGATGTTGGAACTTAGGTAAATCTTCCCTAGATTTAAGAAAATTTCAAGAACGTAGAAAACAAAACTTAGGCCCCATTTGAAATTATTTAACCACTTGGATGCATGTGGAGCTTCCTTAGAATTAGGAAAGTTGGAGAATGTAGATATCCAAAACTTAAGTTCCCCTGGAAATTGATAAGATAACAATTTGAATTTATTTAGAAGTCCCTTAGAGTTAGGAAAATTTGTGAAAATAGAGATGCAGAATTTTAAACTCTTTTGAAAATTTTAGATTTAGTTATTTGAACTTAGAAACCAAATTTAGATTCCCAGTACTGAACCCCATAAACATATTAGGTTTCATAGATGTATACTCACTCATGTCAACATCCTTATTTCAACTACACCCAGCTGTAAACATCTTGTCCTTTAACTATCCAATATTTCTATCCATAATAGCGTTACTAGTTTGATAGACCTCCTATAAAATTTGACTTTCAATTCGAGTAGGTACACCGATTCCATGTTGCCGCGTAATTTGAATTATGTTATATCATCTTTCTTAAACATAATAAATTGACAGTATTGTTAATTGAATAGTCATAATCTTTGATTTATGAAACTATAATTATTAAGTGTGAGCTGTTAATTTCATTTCATGAGGATCATTCACTTAATTTTGACTAATTAGTTGATGATTCATTTCAGTCTAATTATTATTTTGTATACCATCTAAAGTAGGGATCACAGTGCATGTTTTAGACTACACATGACATGTTACAAATGCCTATATATCATTCACCACTAGAATATTGAAGGTGTCTCTTTTATTCATTTTGATGCATGTAGTTGAATTTTGATAGTTTTTTTTACTATCCTTTAGGACATCGATTGAGGCCTGCGAATTGAATGTTAAGATCATTGGTTTGTAGACATGCATATGCATTTTGGGTAGAATACATGTACAGTGGATCATCTAATAATGTTAACAGACACCACAAGAAAGATGGAATTAAATGACTAAATTGTGAAACCAGTCACTACTAATCCAAAAATCATATTACTTAGGTAGACACTTGTTTCTTGAGGTACGATCATTGGATATTTTCATTTTTTCAACTATCTAATAAATGTCCACCTTGTTTGGTTGTCTGAACATAGAGATTAAACCTTAGGCCCCATAGAAAAGTTCAAGTTTAGTTGTTTGAACATAGAAATTAAATTTAGATTCCCATTATGAATTACTAGTTGTCGAAACTCTGAAACCAAACATTAGGTTCCCTTAGGAAATTATTAGAAAACTAATTTGAATTTATTTAGAACTCCTTTATAGTTAAGGAAAATTTTGAATATAGAGACACAAAATTTTAGGCTCCTTTGAACCTTCTAGATGTAGTTATTTGAATCTTAGAAACTAAATTTAGGGACCATGAGAGAATGAATAAACCACTATGGTGTACTTGGGATCAAAACAAGAACATTCCTTAGATTGGACATCTAATGAACATTTGTGGAAATCTAAGATCTGATCTGTCCCATGAATTCCCATTCATTGAAATAACATTGCCACAACACTCCTCAAGTGAAACAAATTTAGGCATTTTCTTTACCACCGTAAACACATTACATCTGACTCAAACACTCCCTAAACTTGAAGAATTGTACTACGAATCACAATCCGAACTCTCCCATTACGTCTCTTTAGTTAGAGGCAACATTCCTTATAAATGTCAGCACCTAGAATTGGCTAGAGGAGAAATTATAGAGTCCTGGGTAAACTTCTAACCCTGGACCGAGCATATTAGGACTGGATTTGAAAAGCTAGGTGAATTTAGAAAGATTTTAAACTCGAATTTCCATCTAGAAACTGAATACTGAATTTTCAAGTAGTACATTAGGTGATCAAAGTGCGTAGTAAAAATGTGTTGATCATTTGGGACTGTTTCACCTAGATTCTAATCACTCATATTATGAAAATATAAAATCCCATGATATTCCCAAGTGTCTAGAATAATCGGGACCGCGAACTGATGGAATCATATTTTAAACAAATCATATGCAGTTTGATCCAAAATTTTAATCCTAGCAAACCTCAATGATCTCAATGCCTTGATCAAGCAGAAGATCAAGATTTACCAGGATTGGAATACGATATTGGCAATTCCACTGTGTTGCACAAACAGAGGATTAACGTATTTGGCTCAAACCTACTATAATTGTCCCTTCATGTTAGCTTGAACACTGAAAACAGAAAATTGTATTTTCTATAGATAGTGAGGAACTATCACTAAAAAAAAAAGAAAAAAAAAGGAAAAAAAAAAGAGAGAGGATTAATAATATTAAAGACTACATAAATGAACTTGTAAGTGCAATGAATACTATAGGGAAATCTTGACGTCATTAGGCATTTAAATAAATCCTTACTTTCGGTAGGTGCTAAAAGATCTCAAATCTCTAAAACTTATACACATTACTCGATTAGTTAGATTAGAGATATAAGAGTTACAATGGAAATCTAGGTATAGCCTATTTAAATCTAGAAAGTGATGACATAATTGGAACATAGGTGAGTCAATGTTATTTTACTACTTGTCATATTAATCGTTAGGATGTATGTTACCAAATCACGAGGATGAGATTTTCTTTAAGGGGGGGTAGATTGTAACGCGCCATACTTTTAGTACTCAGGTGTTATCGTGTAACTAAATTTAGAATAAGTACAAATCTAATTCATCTAAACGTTCACATGCTCTAGTCCAAATTTGACCATTAGGAGCAATAGATACTCTAGAACAGGTTATACATTCGTTGATTTTTGAGACGGATCACTATATCATCAAGTCACTCCATCTTTTTTAGGATTTCAATAACCCTAATAGACTAATTACTTTGATAGACAAATCAAAGCATTTAGTATGAACCATGAAATGGCCCTAATCATAGATCATCTTTAAGATTGGGACCCGAATCGTTAGATTTACCATTCATCGTATCCACATTATTCAATTTCAAAATCCATCACTTGACCACTACAATAAAGCCATCTAACCATTCAACCTGATAACGATTTTCATCTGGGCTAGAAAAGAGATTTTAGAACATTGGTGATTAGTCTAAATAGCAGTCTGACTGTTGGATTGACACATATGGGTGGTTGAAGACTAAAGATTGAGTCATAGGGCCTACCTAAGGGTTAGATTAGTCTCATTCTTGGGATCATGGCCTTACATGGACCAATGGATCAAATGGTTGGTGTGGATAAAATTTGAAACCCATCAGACCGCCAGAATGCATGAGAATGTCAAGTAAATGCGCCCATTTGGGAATTGTGGCCCACCCAAGTCATGGATTGAATTCGTTCTTGGTCAAGTGATTCAATGAGACTTATAGAGACCAATGAAAGGTGTAGATTTGATCACACATAACAGTGGACCACACTCTCGAGATGAGTGTGTACGCAGTGCAAGAGCAACTATTGTGCACGAGATCACATAGCCTGGTCAAAGCTATTAACCCGATGATTTTTTTTTAAAGAGGAGTTTTTCTCATTTTCTTTCTTTTCCCGCCTATGACGAACAAGGTTTGTCAATTTGAATTTGGGCCCACCATCATCATCAACTTCAATGATTTAAACCGTCCATTAGGTGTGGCCCTCAAAACCATCGAAAAACCCTATAGACTCCACATGTGGGAACATGTGTGTGTATGCATGATGACCAGCCTAAGAGGGTGCGCTCGTGTGTTGTTTCAGAAACAAAAATCATTTCAACTGCTAGGCTGGCGATCTTAGGGAGATTGCTCCCAGCAATCTCAACCATTCAATGTGTTATGTCTCAGCCGTTTAACGCAGCTCCATAAGGATTAGGGTTTTCTTCCCAAAGAAGAGCACGTGTGGAGGAAATCTCTTTGTTATAGTGAGTTGTTCGAACGGACTCATCTAAACCGTCCATCGAAGAGCATCTCGACCAGTGAGGGCTTGTATTTTAGGAATAGAAACCCTAATCAGCAGGGAGGATAGCTGCCCTTCTCCATTTTCCTGCGGCGCCAAGAGAAATGTCCGAAACCTTTAAGCTTTGAAACTACCACCTAAATATATCTAGAGCTTCAAAATTGATGGTCCGGAAGCATTGTGGGATCAATAGAAGTTTCCACACGAAGTAGAACGAAGAAACGAAGCTTCGTCTTGAATCTAACATTGGAGCTTGGCTGTCTTCCTCGTTGAAGAATGGTCAGGAGAACCGCGGGTTCTAGCTCTATTTCATCCACCATGAAAGCCATCTTTACAGCAACCTGCAACAGATGAAAGAAAAGAAGAATGGAAAAAGAAGGAAGAAAAAGAAAGGAGATAGAGGCCGAGACCGAGTCTTGTTGCTACACTACATAGTGTAGCCGAGTTGCCGAACCGGGTCGCTTCGAGTCGAGTAAAATGTGTTGTCGTTGGGTCGAGTTTTGCTGTGTCCAGATGTTGGATGTGTGCTGCAGGAAGAAATGGGAAGTGAGAGAGAGAATGCATGCCCATGCCATGCTGATTCACACTGAGTCCGGACCAAGTTCAATCTCAGCTGGGTGAGCCAGGCCCTCGACTCGTTGATGATTTTGAGGCAAGTCATCCAAGGATGCTGCTGGAACTCTAGCACATGCAAAGAAAAGGAAAGAAAGAAAAGAAAGGAAGGATGGAGGAGAAGGAAGAGAAGCAAAGGGATTTTGATTTTCCTGATACTGAGTCGCTGTGATTTGACTCAGTGAATCATATTGCAGTCAGGGCCTGGTCTGAACTGGTTCGAGTCTAACCTGGTCCAACAAACATTATAGCAGGAAATTTAGGGAGAATGGGGAAGAAGATAAGAGTCCGAGTCGAGGTTTTGAGTCATCCATGCCGCACAACTCGGTCCAGTCAAACATGTATCCCGTGTCTCAAGAAATTTAGGGAGAATGGGGAAGAAGAAGAATAAGAGAAGAAGTGGAGTTTTGGAACTTGACTCGCTGTCGAGTCGAGTTGAGTCGACTCACTGTAATCAAGTTGATTCAAGAAACCTTGGTAAGCCCATTCTATAGTGTAGTTTAAAATGCTGATATAACTATAAATATTGATTTAAATATTAACTTACATCAATCGATGATTAGTGTTTCCTTCATATGGACCACACTAAGTCAAGTTGGGTCGAAGCATGTCAAGCTAGCGTAGTCAAGTCAGTTGGGGCAGGTAAGTTGACTAAGTTTTATTATGTAATTCCTATTTCACATTAGATAATACTCAAATTTATATTTAAGTGTGGAATATTCTAAATCCTTTAAGTATAGACCTTTTGTGAGAAATTGATTTAAAGATCAACCGAGGTTGGATTAGATCCGAAGCATCTTAAATTTGGAATCGATCGTTGATGGAAGTGCAAAGTACGTCCACATCAAAGGTCAGGGATATCCCACATTGCTTCATCATTTCATTGAATTCCAAGATAGTTGTATAAAGATATTTTAATTGTGCAAATAGTAGTTGTGTTCCTTTAATTTTTAATTGGCATGAATAATCATGTGGGAATATCATAAAATTTTGTTACTCTAATCCACCTCATGAGAGTTATAATGCAATCTGACATTTTATTTAAACCAACCTGATTTAAATTAATTTTAAACTCGCAAGTATATGAATCAGGTGTAGACACGATACGTATTACGAGATCATTCTCACAAGGACTGGTTGTCACAATTTGAATTTTATGATTCTTCTTAACTAATTCAACAAATAGTTTAGCTAGTTATTAAGTAAACTAACAAAAATCAATGAAAAATAACTGAGAACAAGAAGGAAAATTCACTCAAGAAGAAAACAAAGGACTTTTGAATCCACCCCTAATTATCTTAACTTTGTTTTACTTGTTGATTCACCCTAATTCAGAATGACGTAAATTTAATAATAAACACAATCTGTGTCCTTGGTCAGGAACATAGGATGTATAATTCCCTTGAAGCACAAATGATTTTTCCCTTAATATCAATTGTCCCTAATGCATGCACATCAGTTGTCATATACATACATACATACATATATATATATATGAGAAAAGGTACTATGCGCTGAGCGTAAAGCGGTCGTCTGTGAGGTCGAGCTGCGGTGGGCCCCACCGTGATTCAGTTCGAAGATCCACACCGTCCACCAGATGCACCATCCAATTTTGGGCCTGGACGGCCCAAAATTGTCCGTCCACCGTGATCAGGTGGGCCATACCATCTGAAAACATAAGTATACAAGCAAAAACATGTAAAAGTACTTGGTGGGCCCCACCTGAGATGTGGATACCACCTAAAAAGTGGTTTAAAATTACTTTCAAGTGGGACAAACATGATGGACGGTTTTGATCATGAAGAAACCTCTCGAAAGGCCCCCACAACTGGTTTTGAATGTTTTAATGGTGCACGGCCCCTCTCCACTTCTGTACGTGGTGTGGCCCACAAAAGTCATGGATTGAGGTGATTTTCAGCCGTGTGGGCCCCACCTGGGATGGTGCATCTGACTGAGGGGGTAGATGTTCGAACGACATCATGGTGGGCCCCACACCAACTCGACCTCATGGACGACCTCATGCGCTCGAGCGCATAGTACCTTTTCGCTATATATATATATATGGACATTAAGAATCAACCAAACCACTTAAATCCACATCCACCATATAATATCTTAATTATGAATCACAGAAGATGAAATTGGAAAAAATCTCAAGGATTACATCTTTCCATCCATGGTCAGGCATGAATAGATGTAAATTCTTATTTCTTTCTCTGTAGGAAAACCTGTTCATGGTCAGACACAAGCACACCTAGAATAAGATTCCAAACAACATCCACATCTAGACTTTGGGTAAGCTCATAGACTGGAGAAGTATGGAGTTTTCATTTAATCACAATAGAGAAAGAAATAAATTAATTAATTCCAGATAAAATCAACAAATAACAAGAATTATTCAAATTAGGGGCTTCATCTCAGCCCTAGCTAAGAAATTAAAAATTCATGGAATATAACAGAGATTCAAATGGAAAGAAGAAAAATATAATTGATAAGAAGCACATCCCTTTGATTTCTTTCCAATCTCTCTCTTTCTCTTTCTGTGCTTCATGTCCACAATCCTTGAATCTCCCAACCACTCTCTCTGTGCTCTGCTCCATGTCCGGCCCTAAGCCGAGATGATCGAATCCCCTTTTCTCTCTCCTTTCTTCTCTCTTTATAGCCTGCTAGGGGCAGTCGATGGGAGCTTCCATGCAACGGGCGGTGCCTAGAGTCGATGGAATTTATGCACACAAGCGTGCGTAAGGAGTCACTTTCGCACCTTTCTTTATGTAGTAAAACCGCAAGTCGGTTTGCATTTGATGGAGCTTTTGGGACGCTGACCTTCAGTTCGGCACCTAGGTTAGGGTCATGCCTGGCCTGGGCTCTACTTGGATGGTTCAAATCATCCACCCAATCATCCCATTGATCACACAACTGCCGCTAAAATCAGGCAGCTTCTAGACGCGAAAACAGGGCATGCGAAAGGGGCTCTAATGATGTGTTGATGGTGGGACCCATGATTGATTTTTTCTGAGAAATCTAGACCGTCCATTGCATTCTCCTCAAAATTTCAACTGGGGATGAGCGGTTTTGGTCACCCGTTGATGTGGTCCACTGAGATAATCAGGCTATAACTACAGATGAATGGTCTTTTTGCAATTGTTGTAGCGATCATGTGCATGTGCATGGCTGCCAAAAAGCATCATGAATTCGACTGGTTTTTCTTCCTCTACCTGATGGACGGTTCTGATTGATTCTTTGGATCGATCTTGATGGCCCACCCATCGTCCAGCGGTCGGCTGTGCATGAGAGAGAACAGAGAGGCTCCATCTCTATTTAGGAAAGTGGGTTGGCATGGTCAAACGCCGTTTGACCGGTTGTTATGGTTTGGTGCATTGCAAGTGTAGTACTTGTGTGGGCCACAAATTGATAATTCATGAGCTGATATGATCGTTGGACCACTTCCACAAGGATCTAATGGCTGAAATTCAACGTGTACAGTTAATTTAGGGTCCTCAGGCCATGTATGAAGTTTTGAGCCGAACGAATGGTGGAAACCCTGTGATCTTGCATTTTAGCTGACTTTCAGGCCACTTGAGATTCAGTTTCTTGATTTTCTCAAATTTCTGGTACGTAAATCCGTCGATCTTGGTTCCCTGGGGTCCCTTCCTTGCCTTGGTGAAGTCTGAGCATTAAATCCATGGTTTTAGTACCCTTTTCCAATCCAAGCTCCTAAATACACCTTGCATTACAAACATAATTAAAATGAGTTAAACAGTATCATGCTCGTAAATCTAGGCAATAATCGGAGTCTAATATGCAATATTTGACCCTTAACATAACCCCCAACCAGCATTTTGCTAGTCCCGAGCAAAGTATGCAAAAAATAAGTTGAGAACTACAGAATGATTTTTATAAATTCAAGTGATTTTTGAAAACAATCCAGATACGAGAATTCTAAGATTCATGAATGGTGAGCAGTATTTTCTCCTAGAATCAAGTTCACGATAAACTTCATAATCAAGTTCAAAATATTAATCCATTAATTAGAATAATTCTAAACATTGAATTCCATGAGTGTTGAGGCATAAAAAAATATCTCATTGTAGTGGTCAAAGAATCCCATGGTGTTGATCTTCTTAAAGGGATAGTGTAGGTATTTTGGTAAAAATCTAGCTAAAGGGGTAGTTTAGGTATTTTGGTAAAAGTCCAGCTCAAGGGGTAGTTTAGGTATTTTGGTAAAGTTCCAGCTCAAGGGGTAGTTTAGGTATTTTGGGAAAGTTCCAGCTCAAGGGGTATGTTGAGTTATAAAATAAAGAGAAGAATTGGAGCAGGGAAAGATCAAGGCATTTAGGAAAAGGTTGGAAGAAAGGAACAAAGAAATAGTTCTGAGAACACTTTGCGCGGGACTGCGCAAAGCATATCTTTTGCGCGGAATCGCGTAAAGAATATCGTTTGCGCGGAATCGCGCAAAGCATATCGTTTGCACGGAATCGCTCAAAGTATATCGTTTACGCGTGTCCGCACAAAGCATGTAACAGTGACACAGAAATGACTGCGAGTTATTTTGTCCCACATCGCCCAAGTCGGAGTTTTACACCTGTAAAATGCCTATAAATACCCTGCTCTCTCTCTTAAAAGGGGTTCGAAGATTTCGAAGCAAAAGAAGAGTGAAGAAGAAGATCGAAGGTAGGAGCATTGAGCTCTTGCAGGTTGCGCGGACCTGCACAAGTGATAGGGTTTGCGCGGACCCGCGCAAACGATGGGGTTTGTGCGGGACCGCACAAACCGACCAGCCTGCAGTCTGTAACAGTAAAGGGCTATCATACTACTAAAATGGCTGAAGGCCGTCATGCTGCTCCGTGATGCTGCTGAAATGAATGAAGTGTCCAAGTTCATTCTATTCAAAGTTTGAAGGATTTGAATGAGCAGAAGAGATATTCAGCAATTCCTCCTAAGTATTGGGAGATAACCGAAATAGCACCGTTATGCTGCCGAAATTTCTATCTCATTGAAGACTGGTTGATCAGATCAACCATTCCTCCTAAGTCCTAGGAGATGATTGAAACAGGCGCCAGAATGCTTCCGAAATTTCCATAAGACTATCTTGTCTACTTTGATTAATTGTACTTTATTTCCAGAATCAAGGGAATCAGAGGATGTAAATGAACTCAGAATAAATGTGATCAATGTTCTCTTGTTCTTTCTTTGTTATCATTGAATAAATCCCCCAATCAAACACATTTGTTTTCTTGTCGAAACAAAATGGCGACTCTACTGGGGATTATTATTCAATGGTAACTTATAAAATATTAAGAGAACATTTATCACTTTTTGGCGTCTGTATAGACGCTAAAATGGTGACTCTTAGTGGGAACATCCTCCCCTTCATCTCTAAAAGCAAAGTACAATTTTATTTAAATAAAATAACTAACATTTTGTTATAAATGACAGGTATACCGTAGCGACCTTTCTCCCAACTAAACGTGGTTGTCTATTCTCATCCAACGGATTTCCACCAAAAAATTCAGAGAAGATCAAGTTAGTTATGATCAAAGACAGACAATGTCAGATGAGAAGTTAGTTCGACTGAATCATACGCTGCTCGCCGACAAATAGATGAATTAATCAATGAATTAACGAATTCATTAGCTAATAGAGAATCCAGGGGGAATCGCCACAACTTTCTAGAATAGAAGAGAAAAGAGTTAAGAGTAAGTAGAAAGCGTCAAAGAAAGCAAAGTCTGTTGTGATCAAGAACAGTGAATTTCGTGTAATGGACGGAACGATTTCTATTTCGCCAGTAACTTAAGAAGATGAGGGAGAATGGAGGATGGTAATATCCAAAAGTCGGAAAGTTCAATTTGCTTCCACAAGAAGCATCATTTCGCCAAGTACTAAGTCGATTATGCAAAGTGTCATGAGACATAGCCCTGCTTCAGTCGTACAATCATTTCATTCGAGAAAAATGGAAAGGCCCGTTACTCCAAAAGGTCTTTCAATACCATCAACTATAACCGTAAACACATCTTCCACAGAATCATGGCGAGTTCAGAAAAATAAAGGGAAGACGACCGTAACTAGCGAATGTTCACTCACAGCACCTCTTACGAAAGATTTCAAGCAAACTTGTGAGTCAAGAATGCTACGATTCGAGTCAGTTAGTCCTTTGAAGCGACAGCACGCTGGTTTAAAATTAAATGATAGTTCATCCTCTTCAACAGCGTCAGCAGCACAACGCTCGTTTTCTCCCTCAATATCAAGGCAATCAAAATATGAAGAAACAGAAAGCTCATTGACAGATATTAATCAGCCTAATCAGTTTTCAATAGATGAACATGCGACTAAAGAAGTCTCAAATATTCCGACAGTAATTGTTGTGAACAACACTGAACCGTAAGAAGAAGAGCCACAACCGCAATCGGTTAAATTTCAAGAGCCAATGCCTAATATTACTTAGAATATAACACAGGAAGAAATTCGGTAGATGGTTATCGAGTCTACTCATCTAGAGAATAAACAGAGTCAGAATAAAAGGTTTCGATATCAGACACTGTATCCTCCTGAAATAGAAGACATGCCATTTCTCGCCAATTTCAAACACCCGGATTTTCAGAAATTTAATGGGAAATTTCTCTAGAATTCCTCAATATTGTCTGCATATGGTGCATTTCAAACACCAGAAGAGCATATGGTGCATTTCATAGTAAAAATGGAAAATTTCTCTAGAATTCCTCAATATTGTCTGCGATTATTCGGATCTTCTCTGACAGGAAGAGCTTTCAGATGGTATTCAAGTTTAATCTCAGGATCTATTCATACTTGGGAACAGATGCAGGATGCTTTTATGTCAAACTTTTTCTCTTCAGATCGAGAAGTTAGTTTGACTGAATTGGCCTCTATTCGTCAAGAAGAAAATGAATTAGTTGAAGAATTCATTAGTCGATGGAAGGACTTGGCAGCATCATGTCAACATCCTCTGCGAGAATCAGAACAAATAGAACTATATTTAGAAGGCCTGAGACCAGAACTAGCATGCCACCTGATCAGTAAAGATTGGAAAACCTTTCGTAATTTTGCTACGAAGGCTTATGCTCTTGAAAAGATAATGGGAAGAGTGTCTGCTTTCCAATCAAAATCAGCCCACATCACTCGGAAAGAAAAAACTAAAAAAGATTATCAGGATGTTGAAAGAGAAAGTGATGAAGAAGAAAGAAATGGTCGTGCAGTTATAATGACATATAAGAGGTCCAGACAAAATAAAGATCATATGAAGTATTCATTTGCAAGAAAAGATATACTCCCTATGCTGAATCAATTGCTGGCTACGAAGAGCATTGAATTACCTCGGCCAAGACACATCGAAGAAATTAAAAATACCGGAGGAATGAATTATTGCCATTATCACCGTATATTTAGACATCATATAGAAAATTGTAATTTCCTCAGGAAAAAGCTACAGACAATGATCGATAAAGGAGAATTGCTATGGAAAGAGCATAAAAAAAATGATGACAGAAACTCGATAAAGAAAATTCTAGGGGCATCCGCGTAAATCGTCAGTAATTGACAAGATCGAGCTGTCATAGCCTGAATATTCAAAAGAAAAGAAGCAAGTGAGACAAAAGATGTAAAGCCATGATAAAAAAAAGCATATTCGTTGCAGATATGCATTGCAATACCTGTCAGTTCAGGAAATGACCGCTATTTTGATTTCAGAAGGTATTGGTATAATACTTCCAAAATCAAAAGGGGGCAAGACAGGTGAGTAAACAGATAAGTAAAAAATTATGAAATGTGTTTCTCACCATAGAATGTATTTCTTTTATATTTGAATGAAATGCAGGCTTTCAAACATATTCAGTCATCACCAAATGAAAAGCGTCAATGATTATCGCCAAGTAAGAAACTATGAAATGTGTTTCTCACCATAAAATGTATTTCTTTTGTATATTTGGAGGAAATGCAGGTTTTCAAGCATATTGAGTCATCGCCAAATGAAAAGCGTCGATGATTATTGTCAAAATAAGACAAACAAGAAAGCGCCAGAGATAATCGCCAAAAGAAAAGTGTCGATGATCATCGATTATCGCTAAAATTAGCACTTTCAAGTCATTTCCAAAACAAGACAGGCCTTTAAGCATATAAAGCCATCAAGTCGTCGCTAAATGGAAAGCGTTAATGATCGCTATCAAGCATTAATGATCACTATCAAGCGTTGATGATCACTATTAAGCATTAAGGATCGTTATCAAGCATTAATGATCACTAACAAGCATTGATGATCGCTGCCAAGCGCCAATGACAATCGCCAAGGAAAAGTCAATCGCCAAAATTAGCAACTATCGCTGTCATCATCAATCACCAAAATTAATTCTCGAAATTTTCAGAACATTATCGGCAGCAGCGAAATATCAATTATTGATTCTCAAAAGCAGCGGTGAAATATCAGTTATGGATTCACCATACATGGCAGTGAAATCAGCAGTGGAATAAGCCTAAATTGGCCAACTACACAAATCTTATGACAGCGATGGCAAATGATCATTTAAGGCAGCCTAGCCAAGCCTATACGGCCAACTACGCATAAGACCTACAAAGCCCTAAATTGGCTTGCCTGAAATCAGCGGTAAACTATAATTGCTCCTTGAGCCCATTGCCCGAAATCGGCGGTAAACTATAATTGCTCCTTGAGCCCATTGCGAAATCGGTAAACTATAATTGCTCTTTGAGCCCAGTGTCAAGTCCAGTCCATCCAGTTTCAAGTCAAGTCCGGTCGTTGCCTGTCAAGTCAAGTTCAGTCTTGTCCAAGTCAAAGTATGGCCAGTCAAAGTGCACTAGCACCATTGCTCAAAAGCATCAAATATGCTCAAAAGCATCAATTATGTGTAGCATTCAAAATGCTGCAGAACATATTAAATATGCTCAAATATGCGATTGCCTGATGGAAATTTTAAATGTTAAATAAAATATATGCAAAAATACGTTTCTCTTGAATCAGGTTCAAATTATAACAACAGTAAATGCCTTCAAGATATTGGCGATTATCTATTCATAAGTTCAAAATCTTTGAGATCAATTATGAGTCTTCTATTACAACATCTTTTTATTTTGCTGACAAGAGCCGTAAAGTTTTTTTTATCTCTTGCCTTCTTGTTATAAAAAAATATTATTACGCAAGATTCTCAAAGGCAGCAAAGAATGAATTAGCGAAGAATCATCCTTTTCTCTCTCGGATAATCTAAAGATTCAAATATATTCTTTGGATTCGTTAAAGGAGCAGCAAAATCATTCATCCTTCAGGAATATCTGCAAGTTTCACTTCAAATATATTATCTTCTAAAGAAATTTTTATGTGAAGATTGACTGGGAAAGGGGGCAGAATTTATGCCCTGGTCTTCAAAGTTATTTATGCTCTGGTCTTCAAATCAATCTATGCCTTGGTCTTTCTGATTATCTTTTATGCGATATGGAGGAATTCATATATCGGGAATTATGAAGCATGATTCAGTGTGGACGTTCAAAAGTTGATTCTATATAAAAGCCCAATTATATAGTCCGATGTCGTAACTCCTCATTGTTCTAACAGCGATATTGCAAGTCTCCAAGTACCAGATCTGATGAAGACAAAGAGCAAATGGAATCTTTATCAGTAACTTCTATGACCTTTGAAAATTATTAAATGAAAAACAAAAAAAGAAGTCTTGTCTATTTTTCAATTTTTCAGAATCAACAAAGATCCAAGGAAAAGACTATGAAGAAATGCTAAATAACACAAACTAGAAAAGACTCGACAAAAGACTCAGCAATTGAACCTTTTGGAATTGGAGATGACGTCTCCAAGAGCGCGATATAAAGAATATAAAGAATGCAGTGCGAAGCACGATGACAGAGCGAATATCACAATCAGCTTAAAAGAGAAGAGAAGTTTTCAATATAAATTTCAAATTTATCAATGCTTCATAAAGCTGAATTAAAAATTATAATGTCTTGAAATACTAATTTCGACTAATTTGGTAGGAAAGACTATCATTCAAAAGATCGGATTATGCAGATCATGAATAAAGGAAATAATCAAAAGGGTTGCTGCGGTAGGAGCAACGGAGTTGATCAAAGAGACCGTTGCAGAATTGAAGGAAAAAAGTCGCTGGAGTTGATCAAAGAGGCTGTTGCTGTTAAAAGATAGTTCTCTAATCAAGTTGCTCAAAGACAAAGTCGTCACAACTGTTGCAGAGATGTGTTTCGATGAAAAGAGAACTTCATCTTTTCTAGTGAAGCATCCGATCGACATTACTGGCTGGGGGCATTCCAGTCTTCTGTTCGAGCGCCATCATTCAAATCTTCTGTTCAAGCGCAATCAGTCAAATCTTTCGTTCAAACGTAAACATTCAAGTCTTCCATTTGAGCATGATCATTCAAGTCTTCTGTTTGAACGTGATCAATCAAGTCTTCCGTTTGAACGTGATCAATCAAATCTTCTATTTGGGTGTGAGTATTCAAATCTTCTGGTCAAAAATGAGTATTCCAGTCTTCTAGTCAAATATGAGCATTCAAATCTTCCGGTCGAGCGCGAGCATTCCAGTCTTCTGATCGAACGCAATCATTTGATTTTCTTGTCAAAGAAGATCATCCAATCTTCCATATAATCATGATCATTCAGTCATCCTTCGATTGCAGTTCATTTAAGATTCTTCAGGCGGAGGAAGATCGATCCTCCATTTGATTTCAGAAATCAATCAAAGAAGGATCGAGGGGGCATCAGTTGAGGCATAAAAAAATATCTCATTGCAGTGGTCAAAGAATCCCATGGTGCTGATCTTCTTAAATGGATAGTTTAGGTATTTTGGTAAAAATCCAGCTCAAGGGGTAGTTTAGGTATTTTGGTAAAAATCCAGCTCAAGGGGTAGTTTAGGTATTTTGGTAAAGTTCCAGCTCAAGGGGTAGTTTAGGTATTTTGGGAAAGTTCCAGCTCAAGGGGTATGTTGAGATATAAAATAAAGAGAAGAATTGGAGCAGGGAAAGATCAAGGCATTTAGGAAAAGGTTGGAAGAAAGGAATAAAGAAATAGTTCTGAGAACACTTTGCACGGAATCGCGCAAAGCATATCGTTTGCGCGGAATCGCGCAAAGTATATCATTTGCGCATGTCCACGCAAAGCATGTAACAGTGACACAGAAATGACTGTGATTATTTTGTCCCACATCGCCCAAGTCGGAGTTTTACACCTGCAAAATGCCTATAAATACCCCACTCTCTCTCTTAAAAGGGGTTCGAAGATTTTGAAGTGAAAGAAGAGTGAAGAAGAAGATCGAAGGTAGGAGCATTGGGCTCCTGCAGGTTGCGCGGACCCGAGTAAGTGATAGGGTTTACGCGAACCCGCATAAATGATGGGGTTTGCGCGGATCGCACAAACCGACTCAACCATACTTGATCCTGTAATAGCAAAGAAAAGGATCATCTATATCGCTAAAATGGTTGAAGGTCGTCATGCTGCTCCGTCATGCTGCTGAAATGAATGAAGTGTCCAAGTTCATTCTATTCAAAGTTTGAAGGATTGGAATTACCAGAAGAGATATTCAGCAATTCCTCCCAAGTATTGGGAGATGACCGAAATAGCGCTGTTATGCTGCCGAAATTTCTATCTCATTGAAGACTGGTTGATCAGATCAACAATTCCTCCTAAGTCCTAGGAGATGATTGAAATAGGCGCCGGAATGCTGCCGAAATTTCCATAAGACTATCTTGTCTACTTTGATTGATTGTACTTTATTTTCAGAATCAATGGAATTAGAGGATGTAAATGAACTCAGAATAAATGTGATCAATGTTCTCTTGTTCTTTCTTTGTTATCATTGAATAAATCCCTAAATCAAACACATTTGTTTTCTTGTCGAAACAATGAGTGTATAGTGTAATCTTGGCTTATCACTATTAAGAGATCTAATTGTCAATTTCATGATATCATTGGTAACCAACAAAGGAATTCATGACAACCAAAATCTAAACCAACACTTGCCTTACAAATTAACTTTTTCATTATACCAGCCATTGATTTTTCCATGAACAGTAACGCCAAGGAGGGGAATCAAATCCTCATCTATAGGGAGCAAACCTATGGTGAGAACTAGTTACCTAACTCTTTCCAAATATCAACCATGGGGAATCAAATCTACACCTATAGGGAGCAAACTTATGGTGAAGTTCGATCGCCCAACCCTTTCCGTAGGCAGCTATATTATAGCTGGGTATTTCCTTTTTCTTTCATTCTTATTGAACATGATGGATAAATTTTCCAGGTTGGTTCCTTCCATGCTTAATGATCACCAAGTTACAATTCAATATCGAGCTAAAACCTTAATGTGTAAGTAAAATGTATCCTGTGAAATCATGACTCAATCAATGTTTAAAACTTCTAATCATGGGTTAACAATTCAAACTTAACTGTGAAATCTAACAGATGGCTGAATCTAAGAGTCATAAATTACCAACATTCTATATCTTGTAATTCTAAAATCACGACTATCCTTTAAAATCACTTCGAAATCACATGAAATTTCAGAAAAATTTGTAAATTATTAAAAAATTTCACAATTTTTGCTCAAGACCAAGAAAATACTGACTAGGTAACCTAATCGCCCACCCCCAACCTAAAATCTACATTGTTCTCAATGTAAAAGATATGAGCATGCAATGCACATGAGACAATGAAATCGAAAGTTAGTACCTGAACGAAAGAATCAAGAGGCTTTCCAAAGATATCAGCGTAAGAGCGGGTCAGCACAAGAGAGAAACCAACAAAAGCAAACTAGCCTAATATAGGGTTAGGTTTTCTAGTCCTTAAACAAAATAAAAATAACAAAAATAAAATCCTACCTACACCACTTCGTAGGTGCTCTCGATTGCATTTAACGTATGCAACGAGCCTTTAAACCCCTAGGTTGCCCCTAGTGGACGAGTTGTAGTCTCGTGAGGGTTTACAACAATGTTACCCACAAACATTGAACTAACTAACTAGGAAAAAGAAATGAGATGAAAGGTTGGGTTGCCTCCCAGGAGTACTAAGTTCAACATCTTTAGCCAGATAAACAATTAAAGCAACCATGGACCATGAATTAATTAATCTTTACTACCAGAAAAATGGGCAAAGGCTACAGATAAAATCCGTAGCCATATATGGCTATGGTTTTAGTCTGTTGCTAGTCCGTGGCACGACCATAGTCGTAAGTACCGTAACAATAGGTCTGGAACCTATGGCTACGATTTAATCCGTAGTTATAAGTTCCAACAGCTACGGATATAATCCGTAGTAATTATATCTATAGCGAAAACTTCAAATAGCTACAGATATTATTTGTAGCTAAAAGTCCTTAGCAATATGCCAAATTTAATAAAGGCTACACCTGTCAGATTAGTGGCTACGGTCAATATCCATAGCTATTTTGTATATTAAAAAATTATATATAATCATTTGTTCATTCAATTACCACCTGTACAATCATTCATTCATTCAATTACAATTATTCATTCATTCAATTTCAATCAATTACAATTATAATCCAATTCATTCAATCAATTACAATTACAATTACAATAATGCTGAAAATACAAATCTTTGGCTTCATTAGAGAAATGTGCTCGACTTCACCTTAAAATTTCATCAGCTTCGTATATTCCATTATCCTACAAACAATCATGTCATTCATAAATTAGAATGCTCATTGGGGAAAAGAAAGACAAAGTGAAAAAAGTGCATCATGTATAACCATTTTTTTCTTTATGAATTAAGAAAAACTCAAAGAGGAATGAAATTGATACAAAAGAAATGCTCTCACCATATGATTATAGGTTTAGGTTATAGGTTTAGGTTAAGGTTTAGGTTAAGATTAGGCTATAAGTTATAATTAAGTTTAGGTTATAGGTTATAGGTTAAGGTTTAGGTTATAGGTTTTAGTTTAGGTTTAAGTTATAGGTTATAGCTTTTGGGAACTTGATTATACGTTAAGGTTTAGGTTTAGGAAATCGGGTTCGGGTTCAGGATAGGGTTTAGGTTTGGGTTTTCAAGTTGAGATTAGGATTAGGTGTAGGTTTGGGTTTAAGGATTTGAGAATACATTTAGGTTTTAAGTTTAGGTTTAGGTTAAAGGTTTAGGTTTAGGTTTTGAGGTTATAGGTTATAGCTTTAGGGAATTGAGAATGGGTTATTGTTTAGGTTTAGGAAATCGGGTTCAAGTTCGGGATCGGGTTTAAGTTTGAGTTTTCAAGTTTAGGTTAGGGAGTTAAGATTAGGATTAGGTGTACGTTTAGGTTTAGGGAATTGATTTTAGGTTATAGGTTTATGGAAAGGTTAGGTTTAGGTTATAGGTTTTAGGATTTGGAAATAGTTTTAGGTTATAAGTATAGGTTTAAGTTAGGCTATAGGTTAAGGTTTAGGGATTTGATTTTAGGTTATAGGATTAGGTTAAGGTTTAGGTTTAGGTTATAGGTTTTGGGATTTGAGAATAGGTTTGGGTTTAGGTTATAGGTTTTAGTTTAGGTTATAGGTTTTTGGATTTGAGAACGGGTTCGGGTTTAGGTTAGAGGTTTTGGTTTTGGTTTAGGTTATAGGTTATAGGTTTAGGTTTAGGTTAAGGTTTATGATTAGGTTATAGGTTTTGTGATTTGAAAATGAGTGTAGGTTTAGGTTATAGGTTTTGGTTTTGGTTTAGGTTATAGGTTTTGATTTAGATTATAGGTTATAGGTTTTTATTTGAGAATAGGTTCGGGTTTAGGTTATAGGTTTTGGGATTTGAGAATGGGTTCGGGTTTAAGTTATAGGTTTTGGTTTTGGTTTAGGTTATAGGTTATATGTTTAGGTTAAGGTTTAGGTTTAGGTTATAGGTTTTTAGATTTGAGAATGGGTTCGGGTTTAGATTAATAGGTTTTGGTTTTGATTTAGGTTATAGGTTTTAGGATTTGAGAATGGGTTCGGGTTTAGGTTATAGGTTTTGGTTTTGGTTTAGGTTATAGGTTATAGGTCTAGGTTAAGGTTTAGGTTTAGGTTATAGGTTTTTGGATTCGGGTTTAGGTTATAGGTTTTGGTTTTGATTTAGGTTACTGAGGTTTTGAGATTTGAGAATGGGTTCGGGTTTAGGTTATAGGTTTTGGGATTTGAGAATGGGTTTGGGTTTAGGTTATAGGTTTTAGTTTTGGTTTTGGTTTAGGTTATAGGTTATAGGTATAGGTTAAGGTTTATATTATAGGTTTTGGAATTTGAGAATGGGTTCGGGTTTAGGTTATAGGTTTTGGTTTTAGTTTAGGTTATAAGTTTTGGTTTAGGTTACAAAAGTTATATGTTTAGGTTAAGGTTTAGGTTTAGGTTATAGGTTTTTGGATTTGAGAATGGGTTCGGGTATAGGTTATAGGTTTTGTTTTTGGTTTAGGTTATAGGTTTTAATTTAGGTTATTGGTTATAGGTTTAGATTAAGGTTTATATTTAGGTTATAGGTTTTGTGATTTGAGAATGAGTTTGGGTTTGGGTTATAGGTTTAGGTTTTGGTTTAGGTCATAAGTTTTGATTTAAATTATATGTTATAGGCTTAGGTTAAGGTTTAGGTTTAGGTTATAGGTTTTTGGATTTGAGAATGGGTTCGAGTTTAGGTTTTATGTTTTGTTTTAGTTTTGGTTATAGGTTTTGGGATTTGAGAATGGGTTCGGGTATATGTTATAGGTTTTGGTTTTGGTTTAGGTTATAGGTTATAGGTTTTGGTTTTGGTTTAGGTTATAAGTTATAGGTTTAGGTTAAGGTTTAGTTTTAGGTTATAGGTTTTTGGATTTGATTATGGGTTCGGGTTTAGGTTAGGGGTTTTGGTTTTGGTTTTAGTTAAAGGTTTTAATTTACGTTATAGGTTATAGGTTTATGTTAAGGTTTAGGTTTAAGTTGTAGTTTTTTATTTGAGAATGGGTTCGGAGTTTAGGTTATAGGTTTTGGTTTTGGTTTAGGTTATAAGTTTTGATTTAGGTTATAGGTTATAGGTTTAGGTTAAGGTATAGGTTTAGGTTTTAGGTTTTGTGATTTGAAAATGAGTTCGGGTTTAGGTTATAGGTTTTGGTTTTGATTTAAGTTGAAGGTTTTGACTTAGATTATAGGTTATAGGTTCAAGTTAAGGTTTATGTTTAGGTTATAAGTTTTTGAAATTAATAATGGGTTCGGGTTTAGGTTATAGGTTTTGGTTTTGGTTTAGTTTATAGGTTTTGGGATTTGAGAATGAGTTCGGGTTTAGGTTATAGGTTTTGGTTTTGGTTTAGGTTATAGGTTATAGGTTTAGGTTAACATTTAGGTTTAGGTTATAGGTTTTTAGATTTGAGAATGGGTTAAGATTTAGGTTATAGGTTTTGGTTTTGATTTAGGTTATAGGTTTTTGGATTTGAGAATGGGTTCGGGTTTATGTTATAGATTTTGGTTTTGGTTTAGGTTATAAGTTTTGGTTTAAGTTATAGATTATAGGTTTAGGTTAAGGTTTAGGTTTAGGTTTAGTTTATAAGTTTTGGGATTAGAGAATGGGTTCGGGTTTAGGTTATAAGTTTTGGTTTTAGTTTAGGTTATAGGTTTTGGTTTAGGTAATAGGTTATAGGTTTTGGATTTGAGAATGGGTTCAAGTTTTGGTTTTGGTTTAAGTTATAGGTTTTGGTTTAGGTTATAGGTTATAGGTTTAGGTTAAGGTTTAGGTTTAGGTTAAGGTTTAGGTTAAAAGTTTTAGGATTTGAGAATGGGTTTGGGTTTAAGTTGTTGTTTTTGGTTTTGGTTTTGGTTTTGGTTATGGTTATAGTTATAGGTTTACGTTAAGGTTTAGGTTTAGGTTATAGGTTTTTGGATTTGAGGATGGGTTCGAGTTTAGGTTATAAGTTTTGGTTTTTGTTTAGGTTATAGGTTATAGGTTTAGGTTAAGGTTTATGTTTAGGTTATAGATTTTGTGATTTGAGAATGAGTTCGGGTTTAGGTTATAGGTTTTGCTTTTGGTTTAGGTTATAAGTTTTGATTTAGATTAAAGGTTATAGGTTTACGTTAAGGTTTAGGTTTAGGTTAATGGTTTTTAGATTTGAGAATGGGTTCGGGTTTAGGTTTTAGGTTTTGGTTTTGGTTTAGGTTATAGGTTTTGGTTTTAGTTTAGGTTATAGGTTTTGAGATTTGAAAATGGGTTTGGGTATAGGTTATAGGTTTTGGTTTTGGTATAGGTTATAGGTTATAGGTTTTGGTTAAGGTTATAGGTTTTTGGATTTGAGAATAGGTTCGGGTTTAGGTTATAGGTTTTGGTTTGATTTAGGTTATAGGTTTTGGGATTTGAGAAATGGGTTCGGGTTTAGGTTATAGGTTTTGGTTTTTGTTTAGGTTATAGGTTTAGGTTAAGGTTTAGGTTGAGTTTAGGTTTAGGGTTATAGGTTTTGGGATTTAAGAATGGGTTCGGGTTTAGGTTATAGGTTTTGGTTTTAGTTTAGGTTATAGTTTTGGTTTAGGTTCTGAGTTAAAGGTTTAAGTTTAGGTTATAGGTTTTGGATTTGAGAATGGGTTCGGGTTTAGGTTATAGGTTTTAGTTTTGATTTAGGTTATTGGTTTTGGTTTAGGTTATAGGTTATAGGTTTAGGTTTAGATTTAGGTTATAGGTTTTGAGATTTGAGAATAGGTTCGGGTTTAGGTTAGCTTTTAGTTTAGGTTATAGGTTTTAGTTTAGGTTACGTTATAGGTTTAGGTTAAGGTTTAGGTTTAGGTTATAGGTTTTGGATTTGAGAATGGGTTCGACTTTAGGTTATAGGTTTTAGTTTTGGTTTAGGTTATAAGTTTTGGTTTAGATTATAGGTTATAAGTTTAGGTTGAGGTTTAGGTTTAGGTTATAGGTTTTGGGATTTGAGAATGGGATCGGGTTTAAGTTATAGGTTTTGGCTTTGGTTTAGGTTATAGGTTTTCAATTTGAGAATGGGTTCGGGTTTAGGTTATAGGTTTTGGTTTTGGTTTAGGTTATAGGTTTTGATTTAGGTTATAGGTTATAGGTTTATGTTAAGGTTTGTGTTTAAGTTATAGTTTTTTTTTTTTTTTTTTTTTTTAGAATGGATTCGGGTTTATGTTATAGGTTTTAGTTTTGGTTTAGGTTATAGGTTATAGGTTTAGGTTAAGGTTTATGTTTAGGTTATAGGTTTTGTGATTTGAGAATGAGTTTGGGTTTAGGTTCTATATTTTGGTTTTGGTTTAGGTTATAGGTTTTTAGATTTGATAATGGGTTCGGGTTTAGTTTTTAGGTTTTCATTTTGGTTTAGGTTATAGGTTTTTGGATTTGAGAATGGGTTCGGGTTTAGGTTGTAGGTTTTGGTTTTGGTTTAGGTAATAGGTAGGTTTAGGTTATAGGTTTTTGAATTTGAGAATGGGTTAGGGTTTAGGTTATAGGTTTTGGTTTTGATTTAGGTTATAGGTTTTGGGATTTGAGAATGGGTTCGGGTTTAGGTTTTAGATTTTGATTTTGGTTTAGTTAATGGGTTTTGGTTTAGGTTATTGGTTATAGGTTTAGGTTTAGGTTTAGGTTATAGGTTTTGGGATTTAAGAATGGGTTCGGGTTTAGGTTATAGGTTTTGGTTTTAGTTTAGGTTTTATGTTTGGTTTAGGTTAAAGGTTATAGGTTTAGGTTATAGGTTTTTGGATTTTGAGAATGGGTTCGGGTTTAAGTTATAGGTTTTGGTTTTGGTTTAGGTTATAGGTTTTGGTTTAGGTTATAGGTTATAGGTTTAGGTTAAGGTTTAGGTTTAGGTTATAGGTTTTGGGATTTCAGAATGGGTTAGGCTTTAAGTTGTCGGTTTTGGTTTTGATTTAGGTTATAGGTTTATGTTAAGGTTTAGGTTTAGGTTATAGGTTTTTGGATTTGAGAATAAGTTCGGGTTTAGTTTATAGGTTTTGGTTTTTGTTTAGGTTATACGTTTTGATTTAGGTTATAGGTTATAGGCTATAGGTTTCGGTTAAGGTTTATGTTTAAGTTATAAGTTTTGTGATTTGAGAATGAGTTCAGGTTTAGGTTATAGGTTTTGCTTTTAGTTTAGGTTATAGGTTTTGATTTAGATTATGCGTTATAGGTTTAGGTTAAGGTTTAGGTTTAGGCCATTGGTTTTGGATTTGAGAATGGGTTCGGGTTTAGGTTATAGGTTTTGGTTTTGGTCTAGGTTATTGGTTTGAGATTTGAGAATGGGTTCTGTATAGGTTATAGGTTTTGGTTTTGGTTTAGGTTATAGGTTATAGGTTTTGGTTTTAGTTTAGGTTATAGTTTTGGTTTAGGTTACTGAAAAGTTAAAGGTTTAAGTTTAGGTTATAAGTTTTTGGATTTGAGAATGGGTTCGGGTTTAGGTTATAGGTTTTAGTGTTGGTTTAGGTTATTGGTTTTGGTTTAGGTTATAGGTTATAGGTTTAGGTTTAGATTTAGGTTATAGGTTTTGAGATTTGAGAATAGGTTCGGGTTTAGGTTAGCTTTTAGTTTAGGTTATAGGTTTTAGTTTAGATTACTGAGTTATAGGTTTAGGTTAAGGTTTAGGTTTAGGTTATAGGTTTTGGATTTGAGAATGGGTTCGACTTTAGGTTATAGGTTTTAGTTTTGGTTTAGGTTATAAGTTTTGGTTTAGATTATAGGTTATAAGTTTAGGTTGAGGTTTAGGTTTAGGTTATAGGTTTTGGGATTTGAGAATGGGATCGGAGTTTAAGTTATAGGTTTTGCTTTGGTTTAGGTTATAGGTTTTCGGATTGAGAATGGGTTCGGGTTTAGGTTATAGGTTTTGGTTTTGGTTTAGGTTATAGGTTTTGATTTAGGTTATAGGTTATAGGTTTATGTTTAAGGTTTGTGTTTAAGTTATAGTTTTTTTTTTTTTTTTTTTTTAGAAATGGATTCGGGTTTATGTTATAGGTTTTAGTTTTGGTTTAGGTTATAGGTTATAGGTTTAGGTTAAGGTTTATGTTTAGGTTATAGGTTTTGTGATTTGAGAATGAGTTTGGGTTTAGGTTCTATGTTTTGGTTTTGGTTTAGGTTATAGGTTTTTAGATTTGATAATAGGTTCGGGTTTAGTTTTAGGTTTTCATTTTGATTTAGGTTATAGGTTTTGGGATTTGAGAATGGGTTCGGGTTTAGGTTGTAGGTTTAGGTTTTGGTTTAGGTAATAGGTAGGTTTAGGTTATAGGTTTTTGAATTTGAGAATGGGTTAGGGTTTAGGTTATAGGTTTTGGTTTTGATTTAGGTTATAGGTTTTGGGATTTGAGAATGGGTTCGGGTTTAGGTTTTAGATTTTAGTTTTGGTTTAGTTAATGGGTTTTGGTTTAGGTTATTGGTTATAGGTTTAGGTTTAGGTTTAGGTTATAGGTTTTGGGATTTAAGAATGGGTTTGGGTTTAGGTTATAGGTTTTGGTTTTAGTTTAGGTTTTATGTTTTGGTTTAGGTTAAAGGTTATAGGTTTAGGTTATAGGTTTTTGAATTTTGAGAATGGGTTCGGGTTTAAGTTATAGGTTTTGGTTTTGGTTTAGGTTATAGGTTTTGGTTTAGGTTATAGGTTATAGGTTTAGGTTACGGTTTAGGTTTAGGTTATAGGTTTTGGGATTTGAGAATGGGTTAGGCTTTAACTTGTCGGTTTTAGTTTTGATTTAGGTTATAGGTTTATGTTAAGGTTTAGGTTTAGGTTTAGGTTATAGGTTTTTGATTTGAGAATAAGTTCGGGTTTAGGTTATAGGTTTTGGTTTTTTTTTAGGGTATACGTTTTGATTTAGGTTATAGGTTATAGGCTATAGGTTTTGTTAAGGTTTATGTTTAAGTTATAAGTTTTGTGATTTGAGAATGAGTTGAGTTTAGGTTATAGGTTTTGCTTTTAGTTTAGGTTATAGGTTTTGATTTAGATTATGCGTTATAGGTTTAGGTTAAGGTTTAGGTTTAGGCCATTGGTTTTTGGATTTGAGAATGGGTTCGGGTTTAGGTTATAGGTTTTGGTTTTGGTTTAGGTTATTGGTTTTGAGATTTGAGAATGGGTTCGGGTATAGGTTATAGGTTTTGGTTTTGGTTTAGGTTATAGTTATAGGTTTAGGTTAAGGTTATAGGTTTTTGGATTTAAGAATGTGTTTGAGTTTAGGTTATTGGTTTTGGTTTTGATTTAGGTTATAGGTTTTGGGATTTGAGAATGGGTTCAGTATTGGTTATAGGTTTTGGTTTTGGTTTAGGATATAGGTTATAGGTTTAGGTTAATGTTTAGGTATAGGTTATAGGTTTTGGATTTGATTATGGGTTCGAGTTTTTGGTTATAGTTTTTAGTTTTGATTTAGGTTAAAGGTTTTGATTTAGGTTATAGGTTATAGGTTTATGTTAAGGTATAGGTTTAAGTTGTAGTTTTTTGATTTGATAATGGGTTCGAGGTTTAGGTTATAAGTTTAGGTTTTGGTTTAGGTTATAGGTTATAGGTTTAGGTTAAGGTTTTTGTTTAGGTTATAGGTTTTGTGATTTGAGAATGAGTTTGGGTTTAGGTTATAGGTTTTTGTTTTGGTTTAGGTTATAGGTTTTGACTTAAATTATAGGTTATAGGTTCAGGTTAAGGTTTAAGTTTAGGTTATAGATTTTTAGATTTGATAATGGGTTCGGGTTTAGGTTATAGGTTTTCGTTTTGGTTTAGTTTATAGGTTTTGGGATTTGAGAATGGGTTCGGGTTTAGGTTATAGGTTTTGGTTTTGGTTTTGGTTATAGGTTAAGGTTTAGGTTTAGGTTTACGTTATAGGTTTTTGGATTTGAAAATGGGTTAGGGGTTTAGGTTATAGGTTTTGGCTTTGATTTAGGTTTTAGGTTTTGGGATTTGGGAATGGGTTCGAGTTTAGGTTATAGATTTTGGTTTTAGTTTAGGTTATAAGTTTTGGTTTACGTTATAGGTTATATGTTTAGGTTTAGGTTATAGGTTTTGGTTTAGGTTATAGGTTATATGTTTAGGTATAGGTTTAGGTTATAGGTTTTGGGATTTGAGAATGGGTTCGGGTTTAGGTTATAAGTTTTAGTTTTAGTTTAGGTTATATGTTTTGGTTTAGGTTATAGGTTATAGGTTTAGGTTATAGGTTTTGGATTTGAGAATAGGTTCGATTTTAGGTTATAGGTTTTTGGTTTTGGTTTAGGTTATAGGTTTTGGTTTAAGTTATAGGTTATAGGTTTAGGTTTAGGTTAAGGTTTAGGTTATAGGTTTTGGGATTTGAGAATGGGTTCGGGTTTAAGTTATCGGTTTTGGTTATATGTTTTAGGTTTATGTTAAGGTTTAGGTTTAGGTTATAGGTTTTTAGATTTGAGAATAGGTTCGGGTTTAGGTTATAGGTTTTAGTTTTTGTTTAGGTTATAGGTTTTGATTTAGGTTATAGGTTATCGGTTTAGGTTAAGTTTTATGTTTAGGTTATACATTTTGTGATTTGAGAATGAGTTCGGGTTTAGGTTATAGGTATTGCTTTTGGTTTAGGTTATATGTTTTGATTTAGATTATAGGTTATAGGTTTAGGTTTAGGTTATTGGTTTTTGGATTTGAGAATGGGTTCCTGTTTAAGTTATAGGTTTTAGTTTTGGTTTAGGTTATAGGTTTTGGGATTTGAGAATGGGTTTGGGTATAGGTTATAGGTTTTTTTAGTTTTTGTTTTGGTTAAGGTTATAGGTTTTTGGATTTGAGAATGGGTTCGGGTTTAGGTTATATATTTTGGTTTTGATTTAGGTTATAGGTTTTGGGATTTAAGAATGGGTTCGGGTTTAGGTTATAGGTTTTGATTTTTGTTTAGGTCATGGGTTATAGGTTTAGGTTATGGTTTAGGTTTAGGTTATGGTTTAGGTTATAGGTTTTGGGATTTGAGAATGGGTTCGGGTTTAAGTTATAGGTTTTGGTTTTAGTTTAGGTTATAGGTTTTGCTTTGGGTTACAGGTTATAGGTTTAGGTTTAGGTTATAGGTTTTTTTGGATTTGAGAATGGGTTCGGGTTTAGGTTATAGGTTTTGGTTTTGGTTTAGGTTATAGATTTTGGTTTTGGTTTTGGTTTAGGTTATAGGTTTTGGGATTTGAGAATAGGTTCGGGTTTAGGTTAGCTTTTAGTTTAAGTTATAGGTTTTGGTTTAGGTTACGGGATATAGGTTTAGGTTATAGGTTTTGGATTT
This sequence comes from Magnolia changhungtana, assembly GCA_030180095.1. Taxonomy (NCBI): domain Eukaryota; kingdom Viridiplantae; phylum Streptophyta; class Magnoliopsida; order Magnoliales; family Magnoliaceae; genus Magnolia; species Magnolia changhungtana. Next base: position 759,579 of record JASAUF010000055.1, on the reverse strand, counting down.
GAGAATGGGTGCGAGTTTAGTTTATAGGTTTTGGTTTTAGTTTAGGTTATAGGTTATAGGTTTTGGTTGAGGTTTAGGTTATTGGTTTTGGGTTTTGAGAATGGGTTCGGAGTTTAAGTTATAGGTTTTGGTTTTGGTTTAGGTTATAGGTTTTAAGATTTGTTAATGAGTTCGGGTATAGGTTATAGGTTTTGGTTTTGGTTTAGGTTATAGGTTATAGGTTTATGTTAAGGTTTAGGTTTAGGTTATAGGTTTTTAGATTTGAGAATGGGTTCGGGTTTAGGTTATAGGTTTTAGTTTTGGTTTAGGTTATAGGTTTTCATTTAGGTTATAGGTTATAGGTTTATGTTAAGGTTTGAGTTTAAGGTTATAGTTTTTTGATTTGAGAATGGGTTCGGGTTTAGGTTATAGGTTTTAGTTTTGGTTTAGGTTATAGGTTTTGATTTAGGTTGTAGGCAATATGTTTAGGTTAAGGTTTATGTTTAGGTTATAGGTTTTGTGATTTGAGAATGAGTTCGAGTTTAGGTTATATGTTTTGCTTTTGGTTTAGGTTATAGGTTTTGATTTAGATTATAGGTTATAGGTTTAGGTTAAGGTTTAGGTTTATGTTATTGGTTTTTAAATTTGATAATGGGTTCGGGTTTAGTTTTTAGGTTTTGGTTTTGGTTTAGGTTATTGGTTTTGGGATTTGAGAATGGGTTTGGTTTTAGGTTTTAGGTTTTGGTTTTGGTTTAGGTTATAGGTAGGTTTAGGTTAAGGTTTAGGTTTAGGTTATAAGTTTTTGGATTTGATAATGGGTTAGGATTTAGGTTATAGGTTTTGGTTTCGATTTAGGTTATAGGTTTTGGAATTTGATAATGGGTTTGGGTTTAGGTTTTAGATTCAGGTTTTGGTTTAGGTTATAGGTTTTGGTTTAGGTTTTTGGTTATAGGTTTAGGTTATAGGTTTTGGGATTTGTGAATGGGTTCGGGTTTAGGTTATAGGTTTTGGTTTTACTTTATGTTATAGGTTTTGGTTTAGGTTTCTGAGTTATATGTTTAGGTTATAGGTTTTGGATTTGAGAATGGGTTCGGGTTTAGGTTATAGGTTTTGGTTTTGGTTTTGGTTATAGGTTTTGGTTTAGGTTATAGGTTATAGGTTTAGGTTAAGGTTTAGGTTTAGGTTTAGGTTATAGGTTTTGGGATTTGAGAATAGGTTCGGGTTTAAGTTATCGGTTTTGGTTTTTGTTTAGGTTATAGGTTGTAGGTTTATGTTAAGGTTTAGGTTTAGTTATAGGTTTTTGGATTTGAGAATGGGTTCGGGTTTAGGTTATAGGTTTTGGTTTTTGTTTAGGTTATACGTTTGATTTAGGTTATAGGTTTCGGTTAAGGTTTATGTTTAGGTTATAGGTTTTGTGATTTGAGAATGAGTTCGGGTTTAGGTTATAGGTTTTGCTTTTGGTTTAGGTTATAGGTTTTGATTTAGATTATAGGTTATAGGTTTAGGTTAAGGTTTAGGTTTAGGCTATTAGTTTTTAGATTTGAGAATAGGTTCGGTTTAGGTTATAGGTTTTGGTTTTGGTTTAGGTTATAGGTTTTGGGATTTGAGAATGGGTTTGGGTATAAGTTATAGGTTTTGGTTTGGTTTAGGTTATAGGTTATAGGTTTAGGTTAAGGTTATAGGTTTTGATTTGAGAATGGGTTCGGGTTTAGGTTATAGGTTTTGGTTTTGATTTAGGTTATAGGTTTTGGGATTTGAGAATGGGTTCGGCTTTAGGTTATAGGTTTTGGTTTTTGTTTGGTTATAGGTTATTGGTTTAGGTTAAGGTTTAGGTTTAGGTTTAGGTTATAGGTTTTGGGATTTGAGAAATGGGTTCGGGTTTAGGTTATAGGTTTTGGTTTTAGTTTAGGTTATAGGTTTTGGTTTAGGTTCTGAGTTATAGTTTTAGGCTTAGGCTTAGGTTATAGGTTATAGGTTTTTTGATTTGGACAATGGGTTCGGGTTTAGGTTTAGGTTATAGGTTATAGGTTTTTGGATTTGACAATGGGTTCTGGGTTTAGGTTATAGGTTTTAGTTTTGGTTTAGGTTATAGGTTTTGGTTTAGGTTATCGGTTTAGGTTTAGGTTTAGGTTATAAGTTTTAGGATTTGAGAATGGGTTCGAGTTTAGGTTAGCTTTTAGTTTAGGTTATAGGTTTTGATTTAGGTTACTGAGTTATAGGTTTAGGTTAAGGTTTAGGTTTAGGTTATAGGTTTTTGGATTTGAGAATGGGTTCGGGTTTAGGTTATAGATTTTAGTTTTGGTTTAGGTTATAGGTTTTGGTTTAGGTTATAAGTTATATGTTTAGGTTAAGGTTTAGGTTTAGGTTATAGGTTTTGGGATTTGAGAATGGGTTCAGATTTAAGTTATAGGTTTTGGTTTTGGTTTAGGTTATAGGTTTTGGATTTGAGAATGGGTTCAGATTTAAGTTATAGGTTTTGGTTTTGGTTTTGGTTATAGGTTTTGATTTAGGTTATAGGTTATAGGTTTAGGTTATATGTTTTTGGATTTACGAATGGGTTTGGATTTAGGTTAAGGGTGTGGTCCCTGCAAATACAAATATAAACATGGCTTGTCCAAATGGTCAGGCCCTTTCAATGTCGTCCATTGGAAATAAACAGCTTCATCATGGTCATAACAGCGGTTCCCACCTTCCAGGGACCCCCGCTCATCCGGATAGTTCCAACGCACATCCGGGTCTGCTCCGTTAATTTCGAGCAAATACATAAACACGGCCTGTCCAAATGGTCAGGCCCCTCTACTGTCGCCCATAGAAAATAGACAGCTAGGTCGTAATAGTGATTCCCACCTTCTAGGGACCCTCACTCATCCGGATAGCTCCGACGCACATCCGGGTCTGCTCCATCAATTTCGATCAAGTACATAAATACGGCCTGTCCAAATGGTCAGGCCACTCCAATCATATGCATTCTTGACAAGAGACGTACTAGATGCTTGAAGTTGAAATATGCAGCTCCAATCCTCCTACATGCAACATCCACCTGAAAGAATCCACGTAACCGTTATGCTTGAGTAGTCAACTACCCACTCAATGAAAAGAGCATAAATACCTTTTCATGATTCAAAGAAGGGAACTCAAGGGTTTTCCTTACCTTCCATTGTATGCTTCCAAGGTTTTCCTTACAGACCAAAAAAAAACAAATAGCAAGAAAGAACTCATCAACAACAATTTATATTCAAGAGAGCCTCAAATCTCAGGAACTGAGGAAAATTTTCTAGTTTAGAAGATGGGTATGTCTAATCTTACTTCACATACTCCTCCATGGCTATGAGAAATGATGGTTGAGGCTGCATTATTAACAAGTAAATGGCCCAATGCCTTGAATTGATCAAAGATAAGCTGATGACAAGTGTCATCAAAGTCTTAGTAAGAAGTGTTTCAGAATAAAAAGAAAGAAATAGCTATTCTAAGAGGCATCACTATAAAATTGAAACCTGCTCAATCTTGATGAACTTTTCTCCCTGCCCAAGATCAAGGCTTTTACATATTTCGTAAAACTTAGACAACCTTTCAACCTGCAACACATAAGTAGCTTAAGACATGCCGAATAGGCAAAAAAATCCTCCCAACTTAAATCAGCATGTAGTGAATGATCAAGGACATAAGGATAGTTTGGATATGGAGAGTAAGTACCTGTTGCCCTACTTTCCGGTATATTTCAAGGGGCTTTGATAGCGTGATGCCGTTGCATCTCAAGAACAGAGGATAGTCTATGTACATGAGAGAGAGAGAGAGGCATACAAATGAAGACTATTAGTATTTCTTTAGATGAGTAGAATGACATGACTTTTGGGCCACGATGTTTTGCCCAAAACCTCATGCATCTCAAGGTCATGCAGAAATTCTGGGTCAAATGCAAACAAAAATAATCAGTGATTACACGTTTAAAGGCACAAAGCTGCTTGTGCAGGGATGTCAAGAGGGAATGTCACAACCTGAATATTTGTGACCAATAGCAAAATTCGATCTATAACTCTGCACCCATTGAGGCTACAGAAAGTTTGTTCATCAGTGTTCTGAAGTATCTGTTAACTCTCTATATCAAATTCAACTCATTCAGATTTTGTTCCCTCATCATGTGAAGTTCTGTGTTGACTCACAGTATGTAGCTGACTCATGTTTGAAGTATATTTCATCCCTATCACAATGATGGATTTGGGATACCGTGCAAACTAGCAAGTACCAGAGAGCTTCACATTCTCAAGAGGATCATCTACTTGAAAACCCAAATCAAACCACTTGAAAATAAAAATTAAAAAATAAGATAAACCTCTATTTTACAACCTTCTTTTGCAACAATCCAAAAACCAAAAAGAAGAAAAATCAAAAAATCTAAATTAAAATGATTCTTTCCTAACAAGTTATTAAAAAAATACATTTGAAGCCTTTGATTGCTAGCTAATTAGACAAAATAAATAATTTTAGACTATAAACAAAAAATATTTAGGACTACTACCTATGCAACATGTAGATCCACTTCCAAGAAAAAGATCTAGACATGTTAGTAATTGTAACGCCCTGAAAATCGGGGGTCAAGCATAACTTAACTCCCGAGTTCCAACGCATCACTTATGCAACATAGATAATGATGATTAAATGTTGTCTATGTTAGAGCAATAAACATGAGTGAGATTATACCAAAACAGTAATTCATACTCCAGATCATTTGTATAAAGGCAAGCAGAAGACTGAACTGTATATATATGTATGTAAAAGAAACAAAATTATTTCATTTTCCAGAGTATGAACCCATCTGAGTCACCATATACATATATCTGTGTTATGTTAAAAAAGGTCAAAAATACAACTGAGTAATCCCTGCAAGTCTCGTCGAACCTGGCAGTCTAGTCGAAGCCACCAGAATACTGCATAAAGGAAAACGCATCCTGGTCCTCGTTGTAATCCGGCTCAGCCTCTTGAGTCGTCATCTTATCTACACCTGAGACAGAGTCTGGTTGGTGTGTGCAACACCATCCCGTAACGTGAGAGTAGTAGGTAACTCAGTGGAACAATAAAGCATAGGTTAACATGTTATCAATGCAGTCAAGCAGTAATGATAAAGTGGTACAATCAAACACTCCTAACTACTCTTATTAATGCAAGTATGAATGCAGTCATGATGGATGCCCTCACCGACATACTCCTTCATGCGACACCATCTTACGTTCGCGGCATGCTTACATTCCTCAGTGCTCCACATCTTCCAGGCACATGCAATGCATGATGAGCATGATTATCGAGTTGTTATTAGTCCATTTCAAACAATAGGATTAGGAAACTAAGGTACCTCCCTTGTATTATTCCCAAACATGATCCATTCTAGGGTCGTCAGTCTTAGACAATCTCATACGATGGTGTGTTTCTAGATCGCTGCAAAGGCTGCCAGGGCTGTTACACAGAATCGTTACACCACTCCCCCATCACCTTATCAATACAGGCCTAGTTTATACTCTGTTACTACGAGAAGGCTCATTGCCTCACCGCATATTTAGAGTATGCTCGAGGTCACTACACCAGGTACGATCAGGGTTGCCAGGGCTGTTACATGGAATCGTTGCACCACTCCCCCATCACCCATTAAGCAATGTAGGCCAACAGCTTGAATATAGTGTCCCATACCACCATAATCGGCTCACGAGTCTGGTTGCTCAATGGTCACTATGGGGAGGCTCGAGGCCCCAGTGTAGGCCGACAGCTCGACCACGGTGTCCCATACCACCATGCTCGGCTCATGAGTTTGAGCGGATCGAAGTACCATGGTTAACGGGATTCCACTAGTAAGTTTGGTACCCTAGGTTCAAGCAATAGCGACCAAACATGGTGAACATATATTAGACATATCGGGTTACTTGACGGGCCTGACTAGCTCGAGCGCACAATCAACTAAACAACATGAAGTGCATAAGCACTTCGCGTGGCCTAACCACTGTCGCCAACTGAAGTACGACTCATGTTCGTCAAACACATCTTACGTGGTGAAAAGAATCTCAACCACGAACTCAAGTCTGGTACCGATTGTCTGGACTATAAACATAGTCACAATCGCAATTAATCCATATTCAAAGCATGTGGAGTAAAGCATAATAAACAAAGTAATTAAGCATGCTAACAAACATGTCATAAGCATATATAAAGCATGTCATAAAGCACCAAATAAACAAGAATACAAATACATATAATTCACAGGTAAGTGGTTTAAGTAAACAACCTCATGGAGGAAATCACACATGTCTCTAAGGTAGTTGAGAATCCCATCTCAACACCCACCTAAGGCATCATCATCCAAACACTTACTGTCACAAGCATTTTCACAAACACTTAGAATACACACTTTCAACATACATAGTGTATGTTAACAAACATGTATTAGGGCGAGTCCTTTCACCAAGCAAGTATTTTACGCACATATGATATATTCATATAGGAAATAATCATGTCAAACACACTTCCAAAATATATACGTATACGGTACTTTCTACAATACACTATTTCTACATACATAGTATATATTAGCATAACATGTATTAGGGCGAATCCCTTTGCCAAATAAGTATTTTATCCATATATCATATATTCATCCAACAAATAATCATGTCAAACACATTTCTAAAATATATACGTATACGGTATTTTCTACGAATACCTAGAATATGTAAAATTCCATATTCAATGTCTTTAATCGAAATAGAAAAAGAAAGCACTTTGTACATGTGCAATTGCATGCAGATCATGAATCTATCATTATCTGACATTGAAAGCGTTGAAAACCATAACCTATACACCTAAAGTCCTCACCTTTCACCATAGAATCGCAACGAATACGATAGGTTTGCCAAGCTTCCTTATTCGGCAGTTTGGTAGCCTATAGAATGAAATAGGTTAGCTATTTCATAACCTACAACCTCCACAACTCCAAAACAGATTAGGGTTAGGGTTTCTTACCTAGAAATGAAGTCGGAATCGCCGGAAAAGCGATAAGAATGGAGTGGTGCAGCTTGTGTAGCAATAGGGAATGGTAATAGGGAGATTCTCCCACTTCTCTTACTCTTTCTCTCTTTTCTCACTTCCTTCTCTAGGGTTTCTCTCAAATTCGTATGGCTGTGAGTGAGAGGGTTCTAAGGTCCTTATATAGCCTAAAAACTCTCTGAAATAGACTTGTGGACAATGTATACTTAGGTTATAACCAAAGTAGCACTTTTCCAGCTCAACGGAGGACTTCTGGCGGGCCTCCTTGAGCCAAAGGTCGGATTTAAGCTCACCAACCTTGGATATAGGTGGAGTTAAGTTTTCATTTCCTTCGGATTCCCAGATCATGCGTGGCGGACCAGTTTCAGTTCAATGGTCAGCGGACCTCGATCTGGAATTCTAAGTACATGGATATGTTTATGAAATTTTTCCTGATCCGAGGGTATATTTGGGTCAGATTCTGACGGTCAAGTGACTTACAAATTGACCGCAAGTAACAAGTCTCAGATTACTAATCGAGATATTTATTTTGTAAAGAAAACAAGTGATTTCACACACTCTCTCTCCGGACTCAAGCGAACAGCGTGGGACACTAGCTAAATTTGATTTCTGAGATGGTTATCAAGCCCAGCGAGGCGGTCCTAAGTCCTTAACCTCGTATTATTCGGACTCACGTTGTGCGGTCCAGACCTGATATGGAGTTTCAATGTGCTCCCGAGAGCAGTCGGGTAATGAGTTTGATCTTAGACTTTAGGGTAACCTAGCGTTAATGATTCTACAAGTTTTGGGTCTTGCAGATCATATTTAAAGCGATTCAAATGGATTTCATGGCTAATCTAGTTTAGCACTTAGTTAACTTTGTCAAATTTCTAAAGGATTTAATCCTAAGTGATTTCTGGTCGAGGTGGTACTCGGCCATTATACGAAAATTTTCGAGTCGTTACAATCTACCCCCCTTAAACAAAAATTTCATCCTCGAAATTTGTACCTTTTCGTACTCCTCGAGAACCTGAGGGTAGTTCTTTCTAACCTCGGCCTCTGTCTCCCAAGTAGCCTCCTCTTCTGAATGATGCATCCATAGTACCTTCACAAGTGGAATGACCTTGCTATGTAGTACCTGCTCCTTCCTGTCAAGTATACGCGTCGGGCGCATCTCATACGTAGCATCCTCGCTCAGCTGTACCTGCTCTCATCTGATGATATGTGAAGGATCAGGAACGTACTTCTTCAGCATAGATACATGAAATACGTTGTGTACAACTGCAAGTGGTGTGGGCAAAACGAGACAATATGCCACAACACCCACTCGATCCAGTATCTGAAACGGAACGATAAACCTTGGTGTAAGCTTCCCCTTCTTCCGGAACCGAAGGACTTCCTTCATAGGGGAAACTCTGAGGAACACATGGTCCCCAACCTCAAACTCAAGCGGTCGCCGCCTCGTATCGGCGTAGCTCTTCTGCCTGCTCTGCGCTGTAAGAAGCCGACGCCTGATAATGTCGATATTCTCTGAGGTCGCCTGAACCAACTCTGGGCCAATCAAGCTACGCTCGCCAACCTCAGCCCAACAATGCGGTGCTCTGTAAGGACGACCATATAGGGCCTCATATGGAGCCATACCAATACTCGCCTGGAAGCTGTTGTTGTAGGCGAACTCTGCGTAAGGAAGACAGTCATCCCAACTGTCCTTGAAGTCCAACACACATGCTCGCAACATATCCTCCAGAATCTGATTCACCCGCTCTATCTGCCCGTCAGTCTAAGGATGAAAGGCCGTACTGAACTTCAACTTCACACCTATTGCTTCCTAGATACGAGTCCAGAAGATAGATGTGAACCAAGTGTCTCTGTCCGACACGATCTCAAGTGGAACTCCATGCAGACGCACAATCTCTTTGATGTATAGCCTAGCCAGCTCGTCTGCAGAGTTCGTGACTCTGATAGGGAGGAAATGGGCCGATTTGGTCAACCGGTCCACAATCACCCAAATGGAATCGTGTCCCTTCCTCGTCTTCGGCGACCCCGATATGAAATCCATGGAAATGAAGTCCCACTTCCATTCTGCTATAGGCATGGGGTGAAGTAGTCCAGGAGGTCGGCAATGTTCTGCCTTGACCTGCTGGCACGTCAGACAACGAGAAACGAACTCAGTGATGTGGTCCTTCATGTTCTCCCACTAATACGACCATCTCATGTCTTGGTACATCTTCGTGCTACCCAAATGCATCGCAAGCTTCGAGTTATGGGCAGACTCGAGAAGCTCATGTCTCAAGTCAGGTATGTCAGGAACACATAGGCGGCCACGGTATCGTAAACCTCCATCTGTGCTAACTCTCCACTCGGAGTCCTCGGCATCGCTAGCTTGCTCTCGAAGCTCTGACAACCGCATGTCGCCCTTCTAGGCCTCGACAATCCTATCATCAATAAGTGGTCGCACACAAATGTGCATGACACACTCAAATGGCTCCTCCACTGTGGGTTTCTGCTCGAAGTCCCGCACGAACTTTAGCATATCCCACTCTGCTATCATCAGCGAAGCCGCAAATGCAATCCCCTTCTTGTGGCTCAACGCATTCGCCACAAGGTTAGCCTTGCCAGGATGGTAGGAGACCTCGAACTTGAAGTCCTTCAAGGTTTCCATCCATCAGCGTTGCCTCATATTCAAGTCTCGCTGCGTGAATATATACTTAAGGCTCTTGTGGTCGCAGAAAAGATCGAACTCCTCTCCGTAGAGGTAATGTCTCCAGAGCTTCAATGGAAAGATGACAGCCAACCTGTGTCGTGTGTAGGGTAATTCTCCTCGTGCTTCCTTAATTGTCTCGAGGCATACGAAATCACCCTGTCCTTTTGCATAAGGACACAACCCAAACTAACGCGAGAAGCATCAGTATATATAGTGTACTTGACCCCTTGCTCTGGCAATACTAGCACAGGGGTGGACGTCAACCTATCCTTCAGCTCCTTGAAAGCTGCTCCGCCTTCTCATTCCAGGCAAACGTCAGGTCCTTCCGTGTCAACTGAGACAACGGCCTGACAATCTTCGAGAAATGTCGAATGAAGCGTCTGTAATACCCTGCCAGACAAAGGAAACTCCTCACCTCGGTAACCAAGCCAAGCTGCTGCCAATCCTGAACCGCGGCTACCTTAGCAAGGTCCACTGCTATCCCATCCTTGGACACCACATGTCCGAGGAACTTGACTTCCTCATGCCAGAAGTTGCACTTCTTATACTGCGCGAATAACTGGTTCTTCTTCAATGTATCCAACACCGCTCTCAGGTGCTCCTCGTGCTCCTCCCGACTCGTAGAGTATATCAGAATATCATCAATAAAGACGGTGACGAATCGGTATAGGAATGGTCGAAATACCCGATTCATCAGGTCCATGAACACGGCCGGTGTGTTCGTAAGACCGAACGACATCACTAGAAACTCGTAGTGCCCAAAGCATGTCCTGAAAGTTATCTTCTGCACGTTCTCATCTCTGACACACAGTTGATGATACCCTAACTGCAGATCAATCTTTGAAAAGTACTTTGCCTCCTTCAACTGATCAAACAGATCATCTATCCTGGGTAAAGGATACTTGTTCTTCACGGTGACCTGGTTCAACCTACGGTAATCAATACACAACCGTAGTGAACCATCCTTCTTCTTCACAAACAGTACAGGTGCTCCCTAGGGAGACACACTAGGTCATAAAAGCCTTTCTCTACCAGCCCATCAATCTATTTCTACAGTTCCTCCATCTCACACGGAGGCATGCGATACGTCGGTAAGGAGATGTGTGTCACACCAGGCGTAAGATCTATGGTAAAGTCGATCTCGCGCCGAGGTGGTAACCTAGGAATCGGTGCAAAAACGTCCGCAAAAGCCTGAACTACCGGCGTATCCTCAAGTATCGAAACATCAGTAGTAGCTAACGAAGAAGCGTAACATCGCAACCAAGTAGCGTGACTGACTTGAACAGGAATAGTAAAGGCTGTGCCATCAAGTCCATAGGCAGTCACCACCCTAGTCTCGCAGTCGATCTTGGCTCGCATCTTAGTGAGGCCAATCCATACCGAAGATAACGTTGTAATGGAATAGAGGGACGACGATCAGGTCAACTAGTAACACTCTGCCACCCAAGTCTATCGGGCAGCCCTCACACATACGCGTAACCTCAGATGAAGTCCCAGTAGCAGTGATAACCCTCACTCCTCTCGTAGGAGCAGTAACTAAACTCAGTCGCCTGACTGCCGTGCATGAAACCATAGAGGTAGTGGACCCAGTGTCCACCAATAGGAAGATAGGAGTACCTTGGACGTGAGCAGTGACCTCGAAGGCCATAGGCGCAGAAGGTACAGTATCTGGTTCCTCTGCGGTGAGCGTATGAACATGCACCTGCTGTGATCGATTAGGCTGAGGTACCATGGGCCGTTGAGGCGGCCGAAAATGAGGTGTAGGTGGTCTGAAAGATAGATGTGTAAATGCCATCCGAAGTGGTAGAGTTGATATAGCCTATGGGTGAGAACGACCAATCATCTGCGGCGGAGAGAACCCGCTATCCTTCATACGCGTGAAACAGCTCCCAACACAATGACCCTGTCTCCCGCAATACGTATAGGTCACAATAGGGCGCCCCACCAGAGCCACTGGTGTTGCGATCCTGGGAGGTGAGTCAGCACGAGGCCTCTTGCCTAGGAAAGGCCTGCTCTGCATCTCTGGTCATGGTCTTGTAACCATAGTACCACGAGAATGGGTCAGCTAATCTACATCCTGCTCAGCCATCATAGACATGTGAACCCGCTCCGCATATGAAGGTTTACTAATACAACACATCTTCGACCGTATATCAGGTCGCAAACCCCCAGAAAAATGGTGTATCCGCATCGGCTCATCAGAAAGTATAGTCGGGATAAAGCGGCCCAACTCGGTGAAGCGACGCTCGTACTCCGTGACTGTCATGCCTCCCTGCCTGAGGCATAAAAACTCATCCTCCCGCTCATGTCTGTAGGTCTGTGGGTAATACTTCTCATAGAACCGGAACTCAAATGCTGCCCAAGTCCACACATAGTCCACTGCGATAGACCGCATCACACTGTCCCACCACAGGCTGGCCTCCCTCTAGAACATGAAAGTGGCCAAGTCTACCTGCTCTACCTCAGTACAGTGTAGCATTCGTAGCATCTTGGAGATGCGGTCTAGCTAAAACTCAGCCTCCTCGGGTCTGTGAGGACCCATGAATGTGGGAGACCTCAAGCGCTAGAATCGCTCGAGTAGGCCACGAGTACTAACATCTCCAGTAGGGGGTACAACAGGTGTGGGTAGAGGCACATCCTCAAACTGAGCAGGAGGCTCTGTATTCTCAGCAGGACGTGTAGATGTTGGAGGTGGAGTCGTACTCCCACCCTGAGACAAGGCCTCAGAAATAGTGGTCATAAGCTGCTGGTGGTGGTGCTGCTGTTGCATCTACTGCTGATGCATCATCAACATCAACTGCTCAAACCTATCAAGAGGTGGAGCAGCCTGCGGCTCATACTGTGTAGATGAGGATGCTCAGTTCTGCTCGTGAACTAGGGGTATATAAGGTGGCAAACCACCAGTAGGACCAACAGAAGGCTGATCAGAGCCAGAACCCGGGCCTGTAGGACCACCCCTGGGGGAAAGAGTCTGGTCTATCGAGTCAGTGAGAAAGAGGTGTGTCGTGCTCCATGTATACTGCCGCGGCATGCCCTATACAACATAGGGTGTAGTGTATGTGAGATAAAGCATAGCAACACATTATATAAGTACTTTAAGCATTCCACACATCTCATAGCGAAAGAGGATGCATGCTTTTCATTTACCCAAAATTGTCAGAATACATGGGATACAGAGTTATATGAATCATGACAGAAATTACATGTGAGCCAATTACATCCACAACATCAAACACTTAAAACATACTACTAACTACTACATCTTCAACATGAAACATAAACCTACTAAAGAAAAAACTAAAAACAACTACAAAACAGCAATATGGATGACTAGGCATCCAAATCAGGTGATGGAGGAGGGGTATTCTTGTCCTGTACACAGCACAGGATGGTCTTCAACGTGCGAGACACCTTCTTAAAACTCCTCTTCATGTAGGCTTCAGTCACCTCAAGCTTAGCTCGAGTCTCACCAAGCTCAGCCCGAACCTGTCCAATCTCTTGCCGCAGGGCGGCCTAGTTCTCCTCAATACGAACCATGCGAGCATCCCTCGCTGCCTGAGCAGTGTCCGGCTCTGGTGCCCCAGGAGGAGAGCTCTCCTTAGTATCCTGAGCGTTATCCTCCTCTTCCTGGATCTCATCATCGCCTCCTTCGCTTCCTGCCTCGAGGTCAACACTCTCCTCACCGGCACTATCCGACTCATCTCCAGACTCGTCGAGTCGGGCTTGCCGTTGTCGAGGGCCGATCTTCATGTTGTTAAGTGTAGCCTCACTTATGACCCGAACTGGCGCAAGGTCTTCCATGTTAAGCCTATAGCCGACATCACGAGCCATCTTGCATACCAGGCGGCTAAATGGGAGCGAAAGGTCATTCATGATAGATCGAACAACTTGAACTATCTGAAATAGGATGAACGTGGGTAGGCATAAGTTGTCCCCATGTCCCATCCTGTATAGGAAGTCCACCATCAACCGAGTACACTCTGTGCGGTTACCCCACCGTGGATACACATTATATGTGAAAATGTGGTGGAGCAAACGGAAGTCATCTGTCAACTTCGTCGACGAAAGACAATTTCCTTGCGTCCAAGAGACCCGTCGACCACAAAGGTATCACGTACGGCGATCCCTTTCTCGTGCATTCCCAGAGAAGTTGTCATTAGGAAGCACTTCACCACATGGGATCTTCATGATCCGAGCCATCTCAACCACAGTGATTGTGCGCCTTATACCCCTCACCGAGACCGTGAACTGAAGAGGCTCCAACGATGGGTCTATGATATGGGCGTAGAAGGCATGAACTGTGTTCTCACATGCAGGAGACTCGCCTTCAAATATAGGACCCCATCCGATGACATCCACCAAATGGTCCATCATCTGGTGTAGCCCAAACATCCGCTCATCCACGTGAGCCTCAAACACTATCTTACAACCAGCAAAACGATCGTATTCGAAACCAATAGGTAGTGCATCCCTGATCGGCAGTTGGGGATCCAGGTCTCGCTTTAACTATGCTCCCGAACGGTGCTAGTGCCGGCTTCATCGTCAGCCCTTCTTTTGGAACGGGCTGGGTGGGTGGCCCAGCATCATCTGCAGCAGTTTTCCTCTTTCCCATGAGAGAGAGGATGGAGGAAATGGAGAAAATGGCCGTAATCAACTCGAAAAGGGCCATAGAAATGGAGGAAGGAGAGAGAAAGGGCTTATTTCTTTGGTTCTCCACGAACAACCATCCCAAAGGGTGTTGAAGAGGCCCAAATGACAGGGAATGAAGAAGGAAGAAGGGAGAAATGGGATGGGTTAGGAGGTTACACGATTTTGAGCTTCAAATGGTGGGTGTGAGAGCTCAAATGTGAAAGAAAGGGGAAGGGTAGGAAGGTAGGGTTGCTGTGATCGATGGAAGTGGGTGGGCTATGGTCAAAACTGGTGGATTGAAAGATTGGAGGAAAGATTTGAGAGAAAAATCGAAATTGGAAGGGAAGGGAAGGGAGCTTGGAAGGGAAAAATGTGAGACCTAAAATAGGGACCCCCTACACATTTCGCATGCACCAAATGTGCATAGGGGTCAGGCCGACCATGACCAGGCCCAGCCCAACCTAAGCAGACCAACTCGACCGCGGCCCACCACGGTGACGCGGTTTCACCGCAGTCTGCCTTGCCCTGCGCCGCACCGCCATAGTGGGGTGGTGTTCTCCACCATCCCAAGGTGCTAAATGGTTCTACCCTGGGTCCATATAGATTTAAGTGGGGAGGCCCATGACTCCATTTTATTCCAGATCGGGTGGTTCTGAGAAATTTCTGATCTAGACTGACCTTTACTGATTTTTAACGACTTGAATTGGGTGGATTATGATCTAGACTCGTCAATAGATGGCCTAGGAATGTTTTAAGGTCAACCCATGCAACCAGGTTGAGTACAAACTCGATTTCGGCGTCCATTTTCAGTGAACCTTGCCGTTGGACGAAATTTGGGATACCTAAGACTGTTTCTATATTATTCTCGCACCCTCCCAAGTTGTAATGCGTCAGCATACGCCGTGGAAAACATAACTCAGGTCCGGTTTAATCAAAATTATGCTCTGATACCAACTTGTAACGCCCTGAAAATCGGAGGTCGAGCATAACTCAACTCCGGAGTTCCAACGCATCATTTATGCAATATAGATAATGATGATTAAATGTTGTTTGTGTTAGAGCAATAAACATAAGTGAGATTATACCAAAACAGTAATTCATACTCCAGATCATTTGTATAAAGGCAAGCGGAAGACTGAACTGTATATATATGTATGTAAAAGAAACAAAATTATTTCATTTTCCAGAGTATGAACCCATCTGAGTCACCATATACATATATCTGTGTTATGTTAAAAAAGGTCAAAAATACAACTAGCAGTTTAGTCGAAGCCACCAGAATACTGCATAAAGGAAAACGCATCCTGGTCCTTGTCGTAATCCGGCTCAGCCTCCTGAGTCGTCATCTCATCTACACCTGAGACAGAGTCTGGTTGGTGTGTGCAACACCATCCCGTAACGTGGGAGTAGTAGCTAACTCAGTGGAATAATAAAGCATAGGTTAACATGTTATCAATGCAGTCAAGCAGTAATGATAAAGCGGTACAATCAAATACTCCTAACTACTCTTATTAATGCAAGTATGAATGCAGTCATGATGGATGCCCTCACCGACATAGTCCCTCATGCGACACCATCTTACGTTCGCGGCATGCTTGCATTCCTCAGTGCTCCACATCTTCCAGGCACATGCAATGCATGATGAGTATGATTACCGAGTTGTTATTAGTCTATTTCAAATAGTAGGATTGGGAACCTAAGGTACCTCCCTTGTATCATTCCCAAACATGATCCATTCTAGGGTCGTCAGTCCTAGACAATCTCATATAATGGTGTGTTTCTAAGTCGCTGCAAGGGCTGCCAGGGCTGTTACACGGAATCGTTACACCACTCCCCCATCACCTTATCATTACAGGCCTAGTTTATACTCTGTTACTACGAGAAGGCCCATCGCCTCACCGCAGATTTAGAGTATGCTCGAGGTCACTACACCGGCACGGCCGTACGCTGTGGCTATTACACTAATCGTTCTTTGTTGAGGCATAAAAAATATATCATTGCAGTGGTCAAAGAATCCCATGGAGCTGATATTCTTCAAGGGGTAGTTTTGGTATTTTGGGAAAGTTCTAGCTCAAGGGGTAGTTTAGGTATTTTGGTAAAAATCTAGCTCAAGGGGTAGTTTAGGTATTTTAGGAAAAATCCAGCTCAAGGGGTAGTTTAGATATTTTGGAAAAGTTCCAGCTCAAGGGGTATGTTGAGGCATAAAATAAAGAGAAGAATTGGAGCAGGGAAAGATCAAGGCATTTAGGAAAAAGTTGGAGGAAAGGAACAAAGAAATAGTTCTGAGAACACTTTACGCGAGACCGCGCAAAGCATATCGTTTGCACGAGACCGCGCAAAGCATATTGTTTGCGCGTGTCCGCACAAAGCATGTAACAATGACATAGAAATGACTGCAAGTCATTTTGTCCCACATCGCCCAAGTCGGAGTTTTACACCTGCGAAATACTTATAAATACCCCACTCTCTCTCTCTCTAAAGGTAGGAGCGGAGCGGAAGAAGAGTGAAGAAGAAGATCAAAGGTAGGAGCATTGGGCTCCTACAGGTTGCGCGGACCCGCGCAAACGATAGGGTTTGCACAGGACCGCGCAAACAGACTATCTCATGGTGCAGTAATGAAAGAAAGGGTCATCATACTACTAAAATGGCTGAAGGCCATCATGCTGCTCCATCATGCTGCTGAAATGAATGAAGTGTCCAAGCTCATTCTATTTAAAGTTTGAAGGATTGGAATAAGCAGAAGAGATATTCAGCAATTCCTCCTAAGTATTAGGAGATGACCGAAATAGTACCGTTATGCTGCCAAAATTTCTATCTCATTGAAGACTGGTCAATCAGAACAACAATTCCTCCTAAGTCCTAGGAGATGATTAAAACAGGCGTCGAAATGCTGGCAAATTTCCATAAGACTATCTTGTCTACTTTGATTGATTGTACTTTATTTTCAGAATTAAGGGAATCAGAGGATGTAAATGAACTCAGAATAAATGTGATCAATGTTCTCTCTTTCTTTCTTTATTATCATTGAATAAATCCCCTAAATCAAACACATTTGTTTTCTTGTCGAAACAGTTGCACCACTCCCCCATCACCCATTAAGCAATGTAGGCCGACAGCTCGAATATAGTGTCCCATACCACCATAATCGTCTCACGAGTCTGGTTACTCAATGGTCACTATGAGGAGGCTCGAGGCCCCAGCGTAGGCCGATAGCTCGACCACGGTGTCCCATACCACCATGCCCGGCTCATGAGTCTGAGCGGATCGAAGTACCATGGTTAACGGGATTCCACTGGTAAGTTTGGTACCCTAGGTTCAAGCAATAGCGACCAAACATGGTGAACATACATTAGACATATCGGGTTACTTGGCAGGCTTGACTAGCTCGAGCGACAATCAACTAAATAACATGAAGTGCAATAGCACTTCGCGTGGCCTAACCACTATTGCCAACTGAAGTACGACTAGGGTTCGTCAAACACATTTTACGTGGCAAAAAGAATCTCAACCACGAACTCAAGTTTGGTACCGATTGTCTGGACTATAAACATAGTCACAATCGCAATTAATCCATATTCAAAGCATGTGGAGTAAAGCATAATAAACAAATAATTCAAGCATGCTAACAAACATGTCATAAGCATATATAAAGCATGTTATAAAGCATGTCATAAAGCACCATATAAACAAGAATACAAACACATATAATTCACAGGTAAGCGGTTTAAGTAAATAACCTCATGGAGGAAATCACACATGTCTCAAAGGTAGTTGAGAATCCCATCTCAACACCCACCTAAGGCATCATCATCTAAACACTTACTGTCACAAGCATTTTCACAAATACTTAGAATACACACTTTCAACATACATAGTGTATGTTAACAAATATGTATTAGGGTGAGTCCTTTCACCAAGCAAGTATTTTACACACATATGATATATTCATACAGCAAATAATCATGTCAAACATACTTCCAAAATATATACGTATATGGTACTTTCTACAATCACTATTTCTACATACATAGTGTATATTAGCATAACATATATTAGGGTGAATCCCTTCGCCAAATAAGTATTTTATCCATATATCATATATTCATCCAACAAATAATCATGTCAAACACATTTCCAAAATATATACGTATACAGTATTTTCTACGAATACCTGGAATATGTAAAATTCCATATTCAATGTCTTTAATCGAAACAGAAAACAGAAAACACTTTATACATGTGCAATTGCATGCAGTTCATGAATCTATCATTATCTGACATTGAAAGTGTTGAAAACCATAACCTATACACCTAAAGTCCTCACCTTTCACCGTAGGATTGCAGCGAATACGATAGGTTTGCCAAGCTGCCGTATTCGGCAGTTTGGTAGCCTATAGAATGAAATAGGTTAGCTATTTCATAACCTACAACCTCTACAACTCCAAAATAGATTAGGGTTAGGGTTTTTTACCTAGAAACGAAGTCAGAATTGCCGGGAAAGCGATAAGAATGGAGTGGTGCAGCTTGTGTAACGACAGGGAATGGTAATAGGGAGATTCTCCCACTTCTCTCACTCTTTCTCTCTCTTTTCTCACTTCTCTCTCTAGGGTTTCTCTCAAATTCGTATGGCTGTGAGTGAGAGGGTTCTAAGGTCCTTATATAGCCTAACAACTCTCTGAAATAGACTTGTGGACAAGGTATACTTAGGTTATAACTAAAGTGGCACTTTTCCAGCTCAACGGAGGACTTCTGGCGGGCCTCCTTGAGCCAAAGGTCGGACTTAAGCTCACCAACCTTGGATACAGGTGGAGTTAAGTTTTCATTTTCGTCGGATTCCCAAATCATGTGTGGCGGACTAGTTTCAGTTTAACGGTCACCGGACCTCGATCTATAATTCCAAGTACGTGGATATGTCTATGAAATTTTTCCTGATCCGAGAGTGTATTTGGGTCAGATTCTGACGGTCAGGTGGCTTACAAATTGATCGCAAGTAACAAGTCTCAGATTACTATTCAAGATATTTATTTTGTAAAGAAAATAAGTGTTTTCACACTCTCTCCCTCTAGACTCAAGCGAACAGCCGTGGGACACTGGCTAGATTTAATTTCCGAGATGGTTGTCAAGCCCAGCGAGGCGGTCTTAAGTCCTTAACCTCATATTATTCGGACTCACGCTGTACCGTCCAGACTTAATACGGAGTTTCAATGTGCTCCCGAGAGTAGTCGGGTAATGAGTTTGATCTTAGACTTTAGGGTAACCTAGCGTCAATGATTCTACAAGTTTTGGGTCTTGCAGATCGTATTTAAAGCTATTCAAATGGATTTCATGGCTAATCTAGTTTAACACTTAGTTAACTTTGTCAAATTTATAAAGGATTTAATCCTAAGTGATTTCTGGTCGAGGTGGTACTCGGCCATTATACAGAAATTTTCGAGTCGTTACAATAACAGATAATTATTCATCAATATCATGTAATTAAAATGTTGCAAGCTCAGTGAATGATAAGAAATTCTTACTTGCACCCATATTGGTAATTACACAAACTCCTCTTTCCACAGCCAAAGGTAGGAATAAAGACATCCAATCTGAAATTACACAAGCATTGGAAAGCGGGACTGAAGAAACGAAAGGACATTTTGTCAGAGTGAAGATCCCACATCTGTGGGCCCATGTTGATGCATGTGTTTTATCCACGCCATACATCCATTTGGAGAAAATAAAAGATGTCCAAATGTTCAGATTCAAGAGTGAGATGTGTAAAAATCAGATGCCAATACGATTAAATTAATAGACATATACAAGTTGTAACAAAGGTAAACAGAAAATGATCGATGGAGACAATAAGCATATAGACCAAATTCAACATTTTGAAACTCATAATGGCAAAGAAAATTGAGCTTCAAAGGTTTAAACGGATATTGCCTCCCAATTGTCTCGAGTTCCTTCTGGCATTTCCCATTCAAACTGTCCAATATTGTAATGAATAAACGGTCGACATGTCCAAGATGTGTAGGTCCACGAATAGTTTCTCACCAATGTAAATATAAGTTATATAGCTACAAGATATTCACTACAAAAAGCCTAGCCTATGCTCCACCCTAACATTACTTGAGCCAAGGTTTAGTTACGATCCAATTCAATTGGCATGCAGAATTCTCAAAAACTAAGTCATGCTTAAAAAATAATAAAATAAAATCAAAGACGACCTGATAGGGCAAAAAACTCAAATTGCAAAGGCATGAAACAAAGATACCTCTAATTCAATCATGTGTCGAAAGGCATGAAACAAAGATACTTGTAATTCAATCATGTGCCCAAAGGCATGAAATAAAGATTCCTCTAATTTCTTGTAATGGTTGGAAGCATGCTTGCGAGAGTAAGCAACGTCAGTAGAGATCCAAGAGTGCCTTTTTGGGTTTCTTTCTCTTTTTACCAAATAACTAAAAGAAAGCAAAACCATGTTAAAAAGGATACAAATGGTGTCTAAAATGGCTTCGTTATTACATGCCATTTCTTTGCTCTCTCTCTCTCTCTCTTTTTTTTTTTTTTTCAGAAACATTGGCAAAATAGAGTTCAATTTAAAAAACAAAGATTTTTAGAAAAACACTTTCTCCTTCCAAACAGTTGCTTCCATAAGTACTCCTTCCAAACAGTTGCTTCCATAAGTAATACAACCTACATTCCTATCAACCTCATTCTAATATGCTTATGCTTTCTCTCATGTTTGCACAGGGAAACATCATAGAAATAAGGAATTATAGGAGCATGCGTGCATTGTCGGTGTCCCTTTCTGAATGGAAACCAACTAAATGGTTGTAAAAGGCAGATCAGAAAATAGAATTTTAACCTTCATCATCTAAAGGATGGATAGATTTGGCAATGGGAGGAAGGTGCATGGTAGTAAAAGATTCTAGAGATGGGACTGCCAAGGGAGTATATACACACACACACACACACACACACATACATACATACATACATACATACATGGGTCCTCATCTTCAACAAAAATACAGTCTTTGATAGGAAGACTATTGATCTTATGGACCCTGTGCCAATGGGAGGCATACAAAATGCCCATAGATTGGAAGATCCTACCCATTTGATTGGTGAGCAAGAAACAATGATTAATCATTAGAAGGAAACAAGAAGAGTTCTAACAAATCAGGTATCAATACTATTCCTAACCAACATCTATCTCTAAAATGAAATGCCAAAGAACCATAAAAAAATAATAATAATAAAAATAAAAAATAAAAGGAAAAAAATGAATAAAACATACTCCCCACATTTACAACAAAACCACACAAGGGTGCTCCCAATAAACCTCCTGAATTTCAAGTGAGACTAAAATGCCTCTATAATACGTACAGTTGAGAAGAACATAAACATTTCCAGGTTAAATAAGTAGGACATGATAGTATGAAATTCTGTAAAACACAAGTTCTTCATCAGTAGTCAATTGGTGAATCAAGATGGCTCTCTCAGTGGTATATGACTCTTACCTGTATGGTTTAAAAACCACATGGAGGTGAAGTTGATGGCCAATCCAAGTAATCCATGGCTGTTGCCACCACCCAAAACATCGATGTCCTAATCACATGTCTGCAAATGGAAACTAAGAAGACATCATAATCACATCAACAACGATTCTGAAAAGGTGAAAAGATGCACACAACTAGCAAATTTCTATTGAAGGGGCTGATTGTGACACATCAGATTCCATCCGGCTGACATGGGCTTGGAACTCCCTCTGCGAAGGTCTGGAATGGTGGGATCATTTGAAGTGGGGAGTTGAACTCATTATTCATTAAGGAAAACATGATTCCATCACCATCTTTTGGTTCATCAAAAGATGGAAGGACTGCCATTGCAAGCTCCTTAATACATTGTGACTAGTTGAAGCAAAAGAAAAAAAAATGCCACAAAGCAGCCACTCCTCTAGCCCCATTCCAACTATACCTGAGACCAAAATCGCTCTCCCGAATCTAGAAGGTGAAATCCCTAATTCTTAAAATTCTCAGATTCCCATCCAATCCACCCTAATCCCTTCAAAATTGCTTGGGACATGTTTAGTTTAAGGGATTAAAAGGGATTGAAATGTTTAATCCCGGGATTGGCCGGGCGTCCTAAACAGACCGGAAATAGCAATCCCGGGATATAGCAATCCCATATATCTTGCGCCAATCCACTGACTCAGCTATCATTACCTTGAAATTTGTGCAATTTACTCTAATACAATCCAATTCCATCCAATCTGCTCGGTCAAACAGGCCCTAATGGTGGGCGTTCAATCACCACAGTTTCCTATGGTGTGGTCCACCTGAGATTTGACCCTAAAATGAGCTGGAATAAATGAATGGCCCAAATACAAATATTATGGTGGAGCTCACAAAGCATTTTAAGGGCCCGTTTGGCCGGGTGGATTGAAAGGGATTGAATGGTATAAGGATGGATGGCCTGAATTTCTAGGTATTGATGGTGTTGTCAGTGGATTGTCTTGAGATACATGGGATTGCTATATCCCTGGATTGATATATCCAGTCTGTTTGGCATGCCCGTCTAATACCGGGATTAAACCTTCCCATCCCTTCCAATCCCTTCCAATAACATCCAATCCAATCCAATCCGACCGGCCAACGGGCCCTTAGTTTCAGAAACAGAGAGAGGGGAATTCGGATTGAAGGATTGAAAGATTTGAGAAACAGATAAAGAGACAGAAAGAAAGAAATTAACCGTATGTGCTCCTTCTTCTACTCCTTCTCCTCCTTCTTCTTCTCCTTCTTGTAGTGAAAGGGGTTTTTGACAAAAAAAAAAGAGGGGAATACAGCCAAGAGACAGGGAGAGAGGGTGAGGGAGATCGGGAGATCGGGAAAGGGCAAGGGAAAGAGAGAGACTGAGTGCGAGAGAGAGAGAGAGAGAGAGAGAGAGAGAGAGATGGGTTTCGTTAGTCGAGCAGGAGAAAGTGGTGGACGAGAGGTTTCATTTTTGGAGGGGTTTGAGATTTTGGAGGGGCGCATGATGGATGGCTCCCTGGAAGTTTTATAGTTTTAGGACCGTGGGGCCCACTGTGATGTATTTCAATTATCCACTCTATCCATTAATTTTAAATTATTATTTTAAGCGCTGATAAAAAAAATGAGTTAGATCGAATCTGTAAGGAGACCACACAACATATTAACAGTAGATATTTAATTTATATTATTTCTTATGTTGTGGTCCACTTAGACATTTAATCTATATAAATTTTGGGCTCAAAAACTAAAATTATATATCAAAATTGTTGGACGGCTTAGATCAAACACATATATTCCAATGGACCTCATTGATCCCCTTAAGCACCATCTATATTTAATATGTTTTAGGTGAGGAGGTACACTTTAGCTACAGAGCACTTAGGCTATAGCTACGGATTAAATCCGTAGCTATATTGCTATGGATTTAATCCGTGGCTAAAAGCTTTCAACCTCCATAGCCTTTGCTCGATTTTTTGGTAGTGCTTGATAACCTGGGTCCAAATAAATTTCCTCAACATCTTGATTAACCAACTCCTCTAAATATGGTTTCAGCCGTTGACCATTTACTTTGAAAATATTCCAATCCTTTAGATTTTTAATCTCAACTGCTCCATGAGGAAATACGTTTACTACCTGATAAGGACCATACCATCGCGAACGTAGTTTTCCAGGAAAGAGGCGTAACCTGGAATTTACAATAATACTTTTTAGTCCAGTTCAAATGTCTTGCGAAGAATTGATTTGTCATGAAATTTTTTTATCCGTTCTTTATAATTTTTGCATTCTCATATGCCTCATTTTGAATTTCTTCTAACTCATTGAGTTGAAGTTTACGGTGCGATCCAACCTTGTTTGAGTCAAAATTAAAGGTTTTGATAGCCCAATAGGCATGATGTTCTAATTCCACAGGCAAGTGACATGCTTTCCCAAAGACAAGAATATAGGGAGACATTCCAATTGGGCTTTTGAAAGCTGTACGATATGCCCAAAGAGCATCATTTAAACGTTGCGACCAATCCTTACAATCAGGGTGAACTATTTTCTCTAAAATTTGTTTAATCTCCCGATTCAAAACCTCTACTTGACCACTTGTTTGTGGATGGTATAGTGTTGCAACTTTATGGGTGATGGAATATTTCTTCATTAAAGATTCATATGGTTTATTGCAAAAATGAGTACCCCCATCACTTATAATTGCTCGAGGAGTATCAAAACGAGAAAAGATATTTTCTTTCAAGAAACGGACAACAACTTTGTGATCATTCATTTTACATGGCACTGCTTTAATTCACTTAGAGACATAGTCGACGGCCACAAGGATATACATATAACCAAATGACAGGGGAAATGGACCCATGAAGTCAATACCCTAAACATCAAATATCTCAACAATGAGAATATTGGTAAGTGGCATCATGTTCCTGCGGAAAATATTACCCGTATGTTGGCATCTCTCACACGTAGAACAAAAGGCGTGGGTGTCTCCAAAATGTGTAGGCCAATAAAATCCACTTTGTAAAACTTTTACAGTTGTTTTCTTTGAACCAAAATGACCACCACATGCATGGTCATGATAAAAGGAGATTATACTATGAAACTCACTCTCAGGCACACCTCCTAATAACCTGGTCAGGACAAAGTTTGAATAAGTATGGGTCATCTCAAAAGAAATTTTAACCTTAGCAAGAAGTTTGGATTTTTCCTGTTTAGTCCAATGAGAAGGAAATTGACTTGTAATAAGATAATTTACAATATCCCCATACCAAGGCAATTGAGAAATAACTAAAAGTTGCTCATCAGGGAAAGACTCGTTCATTGGTAAAGGATTCACTGTAGACTCCATGACAAGTCTAGACAAGTGGTCGGCTACCACATTTTTGGAACCCTTTTTATCTCGAATTTCTATGTCAAATTCTTGTAGCAAGAGAATCTAACGAATCAATTGAGGTTTAGCATCCTTTTTAGAAAGAAGATATTTCAATGCTGCATGATCTGAGAATATTATAACCTTTGATCCTATGAGATACGACCTGAATTTGTCTAGAGCAAATACCACTGCCAACAATTCTTTTTCAGTGGTAGACTAGTTAAGTTGCACATCATTGAGGGTCCTACTAGCATAATAAATGACATGAGGCATTTTGTTCAAAGTTTGTCCTAAGATGGCTCCAACAACATAATCAAAAGCATCATACATAAGCTCAAAAGGTAATCTCCAATTAGGTGGTTGGATGATTAGATCAGAAGTTAATAAATGCTTTAACTTATCAAAATCTTTCCTACAATCATCATTAAGGACAAATGCAACATCTTTAGCTAATAAATTGCATAAGGGTCGAGAAATTTTGCTAAAATCCTTAATGAATCTCCTATAGAATCCTTCATGCCCTAAGAACGACCTAATCTCCTTCACCGTTCTGGGTGGAGGAAGACTATAAATTAAGTCAATCTTGGCTTTATCAACTTCAATGCTTTACTTGAAATAACATGCCCAAGTACAATCCTTTTTTGAACCATAAAATGGCACTTTTCCCCATTCAATACTAGATTCATTTTTTTACATCTTTCCAAGACAAGAGATAAATGGTATAAACATTCATCAAATGAAGAGCCAAAAATTGAAAAATCATCCATGAAAACCTCGAGGAAACGCTCAACCATGTCTGAAAAAATACTTATCATGCACCGTTGGAAAGTAGCAGGCGCGTTACACAACCCAAATGGCATACGCTGATAGGCATATGTACCAAAAGGACATGTAAATGTGGTTTTCTCTTGATTTTCAGGAGTAATGGGAATCTGATTATACTCAGAATAACCATCATGGAAACAATAGTAGTTATGCCCTACCAATCTCTCAAGTATCTGATCTACAAAAGGAAGACGAAAGTGATCCTTCCTTGTGACCAGGTTCAGTTTACGGTAATCAATACAAACTCGCCAAATCATAGTCATGTGGGTTGGCACTAACTCATTATCATCATTTTTTTCACCGTAATCCCAGACTTTTTGGGAACAACTTGAATTGGGCTGACCTATGTGCTATCTAAAATGGGGTAAATGATACTAACATCTAACAATTTAAGCACCTCCACCCGAACGACCTCTTTCATGTTAGGGTTAAGCCTCCTTTGTATTTCACGTGACGTTTTTGTATTTTCTTCAATATGAATATGATGCATACACATAGTGGGGCTTATGCCCTTTATGTCCGCTATTGTCCACCCAATAGCTGCCTTATATTCTTTAAGAACAATAAGCAACTTACCTTCATGTTCTCATCAAGGTTAGAAGCTATGATGACAGGCAGGGTTTCAGAAGGACCTAAAAATGTATACTTGAGAGTTTCAGGTAGTTGTTTAAGGTTAAGTTCGAGTGTTTTTCAATAGACGGGACCGGTTTAGACTCAAATAGTGGAAGAAGTTCCACTTTAGCTTTCCATTTTGTAGTATCCATTACAGGATTAGAGTCAAGAAATGCATTGACTTCTTGGATGGAACTTTCTATGTCAAAATCTATGCCAAAATGTGTTAAACAAGTCTCAAGAGCATCTTTGGAAGATTTAAAGAAAGAGTCATGCACTAAACTCTCAATCATGTTCACTTCAAATATATCATCCGAGTCTGCCGGTTATTGTTCAACATTGAAAACATTGAGTTTAATTTTCATGTTACCAAAAGACAACTTCATAACTCCATTCTTGCAATTTATGATAGCATTGGATGTGGCCAAGAATGGATGTCCCAGGATAATCGGGATTTGACTAGTAGGATTTTGGACGGGCTAAGTATCTAGAACGATGAAATCCACTGGAAAAAAAACTTATCAACCTAGATTAGCACATCCTCAATACTACCACGGGGCACCTTGACAGATCTATCAGCTAGTTGTAGTATTATTTTGATTGATTTCAGCTCACCAAGTCCTAGCTGCTCATATACAGAATATGGCAATAAATTAATGCTCGTCCCTAAATCAAGTAATGCTTTCTCATTCTTATGATCTCCTATGACACAAGAAATGGTGGGAGATCCTAGATCCCTAAATTTAGGAGGGGTATGTGTTGAATCATGGATCTGAGTTGCTCTGCAAGGAAGACCTTCTTGTGGACATTTAGCTTACGCTTCTGAGTGCATAAATCTTTAAGAAACTTAGCATAAGCAGGCACTCGCTTGATAACATCAAGCAACAGAATGTTAAGTTTCACTTGCTTAAACAAGTCCAATATGTCATTAAAGTTGTTTTCTTTCTTAACTGGTGTCAGACGTTGAGTAAAAGGTGTTTTTGGCACATAGGATGGCACATGAGTGGTTCTTGGAGAGTCAGAGTGCTTTTGGACTTTAGATGCACTAGTTTATCTTCCGCTTCATTTTGGTCTTCCGATTTGGAATTTGATTCTTTCTTAGGCATCTCTACTTTATTCTCGATCTGTTTGCCAGACCTAAGGGTAATGATTGATTTGGCTTGCTCATGATATTGTTCTTGGTTTGAATTAGAGCCAATCTCATACTGTCCTTTTAGATTTGCCACAGGTTGACTAGGGAACTTGCCCTTCTCTCTCTCACTCAATGTGGTAGCAAGTTGACCCAACTGTACTTCCAGGTTGGTAATGGATTGTACATTTGTATGTAAGCTTTGCTGGTTAGCTTATAAAGTTTGTTAGGTGTCTTTTTGAAATTGAAGAGAACTCTGCATAAAAAGATTGAGTGTATCTTCAAGAGATGGTTTCCTTAATTGTGAAGGAAGTTGTTGATATTGCAGAAACTGTTGAAGTTGTTGACTGCCAACTTGTGGTTAAGGTTGCATTGGAGGATTTCCAGATGGTCCTCCTTGTTGTGCTCCTTTTGCCCAAGAAAAATTTTGATGTCTAGCCTACCTTGGGTTGTAGGTGTTTGAGTAAGGATCATTCCCAGTTCTTCAAAAAGTGTTCATAGCATGTACTTGTTCAGAGAGAAATTCCAGAAATGCTATACCAGATGGATAAGACTGCGTAGGATGGGTGAGACTGGAACATATGGCACATGACTCGATTTGAGTTATTTGTAGAGGTCCATTATTTAACATCAAAGCATCAACTTTCTTTGTCAGGCAATCAATCTTGGCAAAAAGATCTGGCGTGACTCCTATCTCATATATACCATATTTCTTCTGTGGTTGGGGACTTCTTTCACCTCTATTTGAATAGTCTCATTGCTGGGAGTTTTCACACAAGGTTTCAAAGAAATTTCAAGCTTCAACATCACTTTTGGTCATGAATGACCCTCCACTGGTGGCATCAACCATGCGACGATTTTGGGGTGTCAAACCGTCATAGAAGTATTGAACTTGTTGCCACTTCTCAGAACCATGGTGTGGACATTTAAGAAGCAAGTCCTTCCATCTTTCCCAACATTCATGAAAGTGCTCACCCTCTTTTTGCATGAAGTTAGTAATTTCTCTACGGAGAGCATTAGTTTTATGAATGGGGAAGAACTTGTTTAAGAACTTCTTAGACAGTTGATCCCATGTAGTGATAGACCCAACTCCCAGAGAATTCAACATGCTTTCGCCTTATCCTTCAAAGAAAAAGGAAAAAGGCACAAACAGATCAAATCATTTGAAAAGTTTTGGAATCTAAAGGTAGAGCAAATGTCTAGGAATTCTTTCACTTGATGATATGGATCCTCCTTATCTAAACCATAGGAGGGCAACAATTGTATGACCCTAAGTTTAAGTTCAAAGTGTGCTGCCATGGTGGCTGGCAACACTATGCATGAAGGTGCATTAAATTTGATAGGAGCTGAGTAATCCCTAAGAGCTTTAACTCCATTCTTGTCTGCCATTTCAAATAGAATGTTTCTCAATCTTCTACGAAATATTCTTTCTATTTCAGGATCAAAGGTGCTAGTTCTACGTTCAGAGATCTACGTCATAACATAAACTGAGTTATTGCAATGTAGGAAAGAAAGCTAAACTAAGATGCAACCTAAGAGAAATAAAACTAGAGCTAAAAAATTATGAATTCCTAAAAACAAGATGAAATTATGCAAATAAGAATTGGAAGAAAGAATGTAACATCCTTGATTTTTGCCAACCTGGATTTAGACGTCCTTAAGCAATGGGTCGATCCTAACACCTTATTACCTTGTCAAAACTCAATCCCACAGTAAAAAATCGCTTCTTAACCCATTTCTTTCAAAAATCTCACCTTTCACTACCTTGTTCTTTAAATGTTTCTAAGTACTTTTACATTAGACACTAATCTTAAGGTTTAGGTGATGAAGAACAATACTTAAACTATAAATTGCTGTAATTAGTAAATATAGAAATAAAATGGACTTTTAACCAATACCCTTATGGAATTTCACAAAACGAATAGGTTATTTAGAACATCTGCCTCTCCTGCCCTAGGATTTCCTTCTGTTGTAATTAGGGCGTGCTTTAGTAAGTATTGATAACTTGAATCACTGTATGTACCAACTAAAAAGGCCCAAGTACCACCTCAGGCAGAAATCTTACAGGACTAAATCCTTTAGAAATGAGACAAAGTAACTAAGTGCTAAACTAGATTAGCTACGAAATTTGTTTGATCCACTTTAAATACGATTTGCAAGACCTAAAACTTGTAGAATCATTGACGCTAGGTTACCCTAAAACTTAGGATCAATCTCATTACCTAGTTGCTCTCGGGAGCACATTGAAACTCCGTATCAGATCTGGACCGCACGTCGGAAGTCCAATTAACACGAAGTTAAGGAATTAGGACTGCTTTGCTGGGCTTGACAACCATCTCGGAAATCAAATCCAAATAGTATCCCAGCGCTATTCGCTTGAGCCCGAGTGAGGAGTGCAAGAAAAGTGAAATTAATTAAAAATAAAATACAAATATATGAAATCTGAGACTTGTCGCTTGCGGATCAGTATTGAACAACCAGACCGTCAGAATCAGGCCAAATTACACCCTCGGATCAGGGATATTTCCTCAAACATATCTATGTACTCAAAATTTTCGATCGAGATCCACTGACTGTTGAACTGAAACTGGTCCGCCACGTGCGATCTGGAAACCCGACTAGAGCGAAACCTCAGCTGAACCTAGATCCAGAGTCTGTGAGCTTAAGTCCGACCTTTGGCTCAAGGGGGGCCACCAGAAGTCCTCCGTTGAGCTAAAACTGACTCACTTTGGTTATAACCTAAGTATACCTTGACCTTAGGTCTATTTTAGTGACTTTTTAGACTATATAAGGACCTTAAAACCCTCTCTCATTCAGCCATATGAATTTAAGAGAAACCCTAGGAGAGAGAAGAGAGAAAAGAGAGAGAAAGTGAGAGAGTTGTGGGAGGATCTACCCTACCGTATCCAAGCTTAAGCATCCCGATCTAAGCATTTTCCCAGCGAATCCGGCTTCGTTTCTAGGTAAGAAACTCTAACCCTAATTTGTTTTGGGGTTTTGATAGTTGTATGTTATGAAATAATTAACCTAACGCATGCTATAGGTTGCCAAATTACCGTATACGAAGACTTAGCAAATCTATCGAGTTCTTTCCGATTTTACGACAAAAGGTGCAGACTTTAGATGTATAGGTTATGGTTTTCAACGCTTTTAATGTCAGATAATGATAAATTCATGATCTGCATGCAATTGCACATGTTCAAAGTGCTGTCTGTTTTCCGTTTCGATTAAATACGAAGAATATGGAATTTTACATATTCTAGGTATTTATAGAAAGTACCGTATACGTATAAATTTTGAAAATGTGTTTGCCATGATTATTTGCTATATAAACATATTATATAGGTGTAAAATACTTGTTTGGCAACAGGACTCACCCTAATACATGTTTTGCTAATGTACACTATATATGTTGAAATAGTGTATTCTAAGTGTTTGTGAAAATGACTGAATGAGTATAGAATTCTCATTCATGCTCGCCATAACTAATTGTCATGGATATATTGATTATTATATTGACGATACCCCTTTGGCGAAAGGATTTGCCCTAAATCACGCCACGGCCAACATGTTAAATTGTGTAGCCTAAGTGTTTGTGAAAATGTTCAAATGAATATAGAACTTGGATTCATGCTTGAAATGATTATCCATCGTGGGTGCATGTGTGTAATAATTGGGGTAACTCCCGAGTTAAAGGATTTGGCCTAATACATATGTGATCAACATACGTCGTGTATGTTGATGTATGTAGCCTAAATTGTTTGTTGAAATGTCTGGATGAGTAGTAGTTAGTAAATTATAATGTATAAAGGTGTTGAGATAGGATTTTCAACTACCTTAGTGATGTGTATGATTTCCTTCATGTAAGTTATTTAGTTTACTCGCTTACTGTTTTATGAAACGTATGTTTTTGGATTTCCTGTTTGCAATGTGTTTTATAACATGCTTGTTAATATATTTGAATTACTTGTTTATTTAATTCTGCTTTGATTACTTCACATGTTTAAGTTGTATTTCATAAAATCTGTGAAGGGTGATGGGGGAGTAGTGCAACGTTTCCGTGCAACAGCCCTGGCAGCCCTAAGTGAACAATATTGGATATTTGATTGTATGATTTGAAATCTTGATCCATTACTGCTTTAATTGTTCTGTAATTGATTGTGATTGGGACTATGATTATAGTCCAGAAAATTGGTAACAGACTTAAATTCGTAGTTAAGATTCATCTCGCCACATAGGATGTGTCTGACGAACCCGAGTCGTACTTCTGTTGGCGGCAGTGGTTAGGCCACGCGAAGTGCTTATGCACTTCATGTCGTTCAGTTGGTTGTCCGCTCGTGCTAGTCTGGCTCGTCAAGTAACCCGATCTGTCTAATGTATGTTCACCATGTTTGGACACCACTGTTTGAACCTAGGGTACCAAACTTACCAGTGAAATCCTGTTAACCATGGTACCTCAATCTGCTAAGACTCATGAGCCGCATGGTGGTATGAGACACCGTGGTCGAGCTGTCGGCCTACGCTGGGGCCACGTGCCTCCCCGTAGTGTCCATTGAGTAACCAGACTTGTGAGTGGATTATGGTGGTATGGGACACTATATTCGTGCTGTCGGCCTACATTGATAAGGTGATGGGGGAGTGGTGCAACGAATGCGTGTAACAGCCTTGACAGCCCTTTGTAGTGACCTCGAGCATACTCTAAATTTGCGGTGAGGCGACAAGTTTTGCCACAGTGAATAGAGTATGAACTAGGCCTGTATCAATTTAGTGATGAACCGTTAAAAGGGTGATGGGGGAGTGGTGTAACGGTTCCGTGTAACAGCTCTGGCAACCTTTATAGCGACCTAGAAACACACCATCGTATGAGATTAACTAGGACTAACGACCCTACAATGGATCATGTTTGGAAATGATACAAGAGAGGTACCTTAGTTTCCCAATCCTGCTGTTTGAAATGGACTAATAACAACTCGGTAATCATGCTCATCATCGCATTGCATGTGCCTGGAAGATGTGGAGCACTGAGGAATGCAAGCATGCTGCGAACGTAAGATGGTGTCGTATGAGGGAGTATGTTGGTGAGGGCATGCATCATGACTGCATTCATACTTGCATTAATAAGGGTATTTAGAGTTGTTGATTATACTGCTTTATCATTACTGCTTGACTGTTTTGATAACATGTTAACCTATGCTTTATTGTTCCACTGAGTTGATCACTCACTCTCACGTTATGGGACGGTGTTCTGAACACCCACCAGACATTGTCTGATTGCAGATGGCGATGCTACTTCTGAGGCGGAGCCAAACTTTTGTGACAACGAGGATGTTTTCTCATGAATGCTATTTTCTGGCGGCTTCATGTGAGCCGAGTCTTGAACGACGGGATTACAGAGATGTCTAGATGATACTACACCTTTGGTACATTTTGAAATTGTACTTGTAATTCATTAACCTAGTAACCTTATCACACTCTGGAGACTTACTATAGTTTATATATTTTTCTATCTATCACAGTCTTCCGCTTACAATTTAACTGTCTCTGAAGTATGATATGCTTTTTTGGCTTAATCTCACTCATGTTCACTACACTAATACAGACAACATTCAATCATCATTCATTTTGTTGCATAAGTGATGGGTTGGAACTCGGGAGTTGAGTTTATGCTCGACCCCCGATTTTTAGGGCATTACAAAGAACCCGGAAAAGGAGATGATTAATTTTCGAAGAATTGGGAGATGCTCCTTCACTTTGAAGACAATTTTTTTTTTCTTTTTCAACTTCCTTCCTCAATTCCGGTAGAAAATAAAGACAAAAATAAATTGAGTTTCCTAAAATTTGTGAAATGATGCGAGAAAAATCTTAGGGTTATGAATTATGATAAAAGAAAATCCTAAATCCAATTGGACTGAAACAGTCCCCAGCAACGGCGCCAAAAACTTGATGTTTTATTTAAACCAACCTAATTTAAATTGATTTTAAACTCGCAAGTATATGAATCAGGTGTAGACACGATACATATTACAAGATCATTCCCATGAGGACTGATTGTCACAATTCAAATTTTATGATTCTTCTTAACTAATCCAACAAATAGTTTGGCTAGTTATTAAGTAAACTAACAAAAATCAATGAAAAATAACTGAGAACAAGAAGGAAAATTCACTCAAGAAAAACACTAGGACTTTTGAATCCACCCCTAATTATCCTAACTCTTGTTTTACTTGTTGATTCACCCTAATTCAGAATGGTGTAAATTCAATAAATAAAGCATAATCTGTGTCGGTCAGGCACACAAGATGTATAATTCCCTTGAAGCACAAATGATTTTTCTCTTAATATCATTTGTCCCTAATGCATGCACATCAATTGTCATATATGTATATATATATATATATATATATATATATATATATATATATATATATATATATATATATATATATATAGACATTAAGAATCAACCAAACCACTTAAATCCACATCCACCATATAATATCTTAATTATGAATCACAGAAGACGAAATTGGAAAAAATCTCAAGGATTACATCTTTCCATCCATGGTCAGGTATGAATAGATGTAAATTTTATTTCTTTCTCTGTAGGAAAACCTGTTTATGGTCAGACACAAGCACACCTAGAATAAGATTCCAAACAACATCCACATCTAGACTTTGGGTAAGCTCATAGATTGGAGAAGTATGAAGTTTTCATTTAATCACAATAGAGAAAGAAATAAATTAATTAATTCCAGATGAAATCAACAAATAACAAGAATTATTCAAATTAGGGGTTCATCTCAGCCCTAGCTAAGAAATTAAAAATTCATGGAATATAATAGAGACTCAAATGGAAAGAAGAAAAATATAATTGATAAGAAGCGCATCCCTTTGATTTCTTTCCAATCTCTCTCTTTCTCTTTCCGTGCTTCACGTCCACAATCCTTGAATCTCCCAGCCACTCTCTCTGCTCTGCTCCATGTCCAGCCCCAAGCAGAGATGATCGAATCCCTTTTTCTCTCTCCTTTCTTCTCTCTTTATAGCCTACTAGGGGCGGTCGGTGGGAGTTTCAGCTCAAAAGGCGATGCCTGGAGTCGGTGGAATTTAAGCACATAAGCGTGCGAAAGGAGTCACTTTCACACCTTTCTTTGCATAGCAAAACCACAAGTCGGTTTGCATTTGATGAAACTTTTGGGACGTTGACCTTCAGTCCAACACCTAGGTTAGGGTCATGCCTGGCGTGGGCTCTACTTGGACAGTTCAGATCATCCACCCAATCATCCCATTGATCACACAAGCTAACTTTGAAAAATCGGGCGACTTAGGAGGCAACAGGGCGTGCGAAAGGGATTCTAACGCTGTGCTGATGGTGGGACCCATGATTGATTTTTTTTGAGAAATCTAGACCATCCATTGCATTCTCCTCGAAATTTCAATCAGGGATGGGCAGTTTTGGTCATCTGTTGACGTGGTCCACTGAGATAATTAGGCAGTAACGGCAGATGAATGGTCCTTTTACGATTGCTGTAGTGATCATGTGCATGTGCATGGCTGCAAAAAAGCATCATGAATTCAACTGGTTTTTCTTCCTCTACTTGATGGACGGTTCTGATTGATTCTTTGGATCGATCTTGATGGCCCACCCATCGTCCAGCGGTCGGCTATGCGTGAGAGAGAATAGAGAGGCTCTGTCTCTGTTTAGGAAAGTGGGTTGGCACGGTTTGACTGGTTGTTATGGTTCGGTGCATTGCAAGTGCACTTGTTGCAGTGCACGTGCAGTACTTGTGTGGACCCCAAAATGATAGTTCTGATAAATCCACACCATTCATCTCCCTTCCCATCTCGATCAAATAGTTGAGACCAAAATTAAAGCATAACCTGATATCAGGTGGGCCCTAAATTGATAATTCATGGGCTGATTTGACCGTTGGACCACTTCCACAAGGATCCAATGGCTGAAATTTGACGTGTACAGTTAATTTAGGGTCCTCAGGCTATGTATGAAGTTTTGAGCCGAACGGATGGTGGAAACCCTGTGATCTTGCATTCTGGATGACTTTCAGGCTACTTGAGCTTCAGTTTCTCGATTTTCTCGGATCTCTGGCGTGTAAATTTGTCGATCTTGGTTCCTTGGGGTCCCTTCCTTGCCTTGGTGAAGTCTGAGCATTAAATTCATGGTTTTAGTACCCTTTTCCAATCCAAGCTCCTAAATACACCCTGCATTACAAGCATAATTAAAATAAGGAGTTAAACAGTATCATGCTCGTAAATCCAGGCAATAACTGGGGTCTGATATGCAATATTTGACCCTCAACCCATTCATTATGCCACATTTGAAATTACTTAAGTACATGTACATTTCTACAACCTGCCTTAAATTTGAGATTCTTGCTCCCATTCTAATGTTAAGTTTGCTCCATGGATTAGAATTGTTATAATTTGATACTAATGAAGTTTTAGAATAACAGCAATAGTAAGTATCCCTTTATATATTAAATTCCATTACTCAAACCCCACAGTTGATAACTATGTAGTTGGAATTTAGCATTACATTCTCTATGATATTTTAGTAATGGCTTGATTTTGGGCATTGTCCTACTAGTAATGACAAGGGTTACGATATTCCATTTCATCCTATTTTACAAACTAAAGTTTTATATGGAACGCTATCTTTCATGAGAAATGTTGAATAGACTTATTAACAATTTAATATGCTTGAAATGTAATAATTGTGGGACTTTGGACCTTGCGAAAGTAAATGAATTTATATTGAGCTCATATTTGAATGCTAGATATCCTATTAAAGGACTACAAATCTTGATCATGCTTATGAGAGTAATCTTGTTAATCCTATGGAATGTGAATGAGCATCATGGTACATGACATTCACGCATGACATATGAGCTTTTTCGAGTGCTCGATGTAAGTCACACTCTGATTGAATTACTGAAGGCTCTAGCACTTCAGTTAAACTTACAGAGCATGTGAATTTGTGTCACTTTAGGTGCTCTTTCTTTACATGAGGCTTTTCTAGGATTAGACACTCCTCGAGTGTACCCCATGTATTTTTTCAGGAGATATCCTAGGGCGCACTCACTTACATGGCTTTTTTCAGGTAGATAATCTACCACGGGCGGTCTGCATGGTCTTTTCTGTGTGGCTAGTTCTCCTTGGGTGTACATATGAGTATTTTTTCAAGTGACTAGTTCGCCCCTTTATTTTGACATCTGGATGTGCATCCCCAGATTTGTGACTTGTACATACATTCATACACCCATACATTCATTTATAATTTTATGATTAGTCTCCTTGTAATTTGAATATGTTGATTTAAACTATTTTGGAATGATATGATATGCATGAATCCTTGCGAGAAGTTCCCACTAAGTTTTCACTCACTCAATCGTGCGGTTGCACCAAATAGACACAGGTATGATGAACAGGTGGAGATCCCTATGACGGGATTCCAGGGACGGCTGAGGTGGAGTTTGGCGAGGAAGAACTCTATGTGAATGTTGTTAAGCCTTTAGAGCTCTAAGATTTACTTTCTTTTGTACTTCAAATTTTGTAATTTGCTTGAATTGTAATAATAACTCCCTACTGTGAGATTTCATTTTTCTTTCCTTTACTTGTACTAAACTCCCTTGTTGTTGCTCTTGATAATCTAGTTTACATGGTAGTTGCCTTGTTTTAAGTCATGAAATTTTCTAGTGATTAGAGGTAAAGTTGTTTACTTCATAGTGTAATACTCGGGTTCTAAATGAGGAGTGATTATCCTTGGGTTTCAAGAACTAGGGTGTTACAATTGTAATGTAAGAGGGGCCCATGTGGCGGGGCCCCTCCCACAACCATTCTCTCTCTCTCTCTCTCTCTCTCTCTCTTCCCTTGTATGATGGCCCACCTTGTAGTATGTATTCTATCCACGCTGTCCATCCAGCGGACCAACCATACCATCCATCAAGTGGGCCCACATAGGTGGTGAAGTCCCACTACAATGTCGGTGAGGGGTGGTGCATACCCGCCCGTTGAAAAGGGTGGCTAAGGATGCTGCTGTCAGCATCCAGGGTGCAGCGTCCTAGCCTGCTTAAAAGAGGGAGGAGTGTGGGACCACAACAGGCCCCACCCATTATGTATGTATTTAATCCACGCTGTTCATTCAATTCCCCAGCTCGTTTTAGGCGTTGAACCGAAAAATGAAGCTAATCCAAATCTTTAGTAGGCCAGACCATTGAAAATAGTGAATTTACTGTCAAAATTGTTAAGGACCACTGTGATGTTTCTATACACTGGAACATATTGAATATTGGACTTATTAGACCTGTCACGAGCCCGGGATCGCAGTAAATGGACTAGATCGTCCCAATGTGGGCCCCACCTATGAAAAACCATGGTAAAATAAAAATATATTAAAAAAATAAATGCCAGATGCTGCTGCTGCCAGCGTCCAGCTACTTGGAATGGCTGGGTCCATAGGACCCAGTAGTAGACCCCACCATGATGAATGCCCAACATCTACACCGTGCATTTGATAGGTCCCCTTTAAAAATTGGGACACTCCAAAAATCAGCCGTACACAGGGCTCAGGTGGTCCACACCATCTAAAATCATGTTAAAAAATAATAAAATAAAATAAAAATATATCAGCAAGTTAGTTGTGTGGGTTTGATCATGAGGTATGTATTATATCCAAACGGTCCACCCATTTGGTGAGCTCGTCCTAAGGCTTGAGAAGAAAAATAAGACAGATCTAACTATCAGGTGGTCCATGCTACAAAAAGCAGTAGGGATTAAACGTATACCATTGCAACCTTTTTTGGGGTCATAGAAGTTTGGATCAATAAGATACTTCCCTTTTTTCCCTCTTAATCCAGGTCTTTGTGACCTTATAAATAGATGGGATGGAAAATAAATGTTATGGTGGGCCCTACGTGGGACCCACCTATGTGGAACAAATTGGCTGGTGTATCACACACCAACAATATAGCTACTGTAATGATTTCAGCAAGTTCTGTGGGACCCACCCTACACGTGAGGCCCACCATGGTGTATGCGTTGTATATCTATACTGTCCATTTGGTGGGGCCCATCTGTTAGGTGCAGGCCCACCATGATGTGTATATTGTATTCAGGTCGTTCATCTTAGGCTCGTCATGCAGGGCCACCTTGACATACATATATGCTGCCCATTCGTTGGACCATGGGCTGATATGTGTGAGGCCCTTGAATGAGGCCCATTATGATGTATGTGGGCCCAGATGTGAGGGCCCATTGTGGTATATTTGAGGCCCATGGGTTGTGGCCTATTGTGATGTATTTGGAGCTCATGGGATGTGGCCCATTGTAATGTATTTGAGGTCCATGGGCAAGGCCGAATGTGATGTATATGTGGCCCATGAATTAGGCCTAATGTGATGCATATGTGGCCCATGAGTATGGCTCATCATGATGTATATTAGGCCCTTTGTGTTGGGCCCATTATGTTGTGTATGAGGCCCTTGTGAGAGGCCAATGGTCCACTATATGTTAAGCCCTGTGTGGGCTACTTCTTGGGAGCAATGTTGGTTAAATGTCCACATTGATGGGCAATGTTGGTTAAATGTCCACATTGATGGGCAATGATGGTTAAATGTCCACATTGTGACCTTCCCTTAGGCCCTTTGTTAGGCCGATTGTCGAGGCCGATTATTGAGGCCAATTATCGAGGCCGATTATCGAGGATGGATATCGAGGCTGATTATTGAGGCCAATTATCAAGGCCGATTGTCAAGGCCGATCATCAAGGCCGATTATCGAGGATGGATATCGAGGCCGATTGTCGAGGCCGATTATCGAGGTTGATTATCAAGGCCGGTTATTGATACCGATTATGAGTATGTGACAACATAACATCATGATACATACCCATACGCATCATATGCATGTTTGTTATGAGATGTGATTGACCATTGCATATGCCATAGTGCGGGTGGTTTATGGGACTCCCTGATAGGTAGAGTTATCCCACATGAGCGCACAGTATGCGTAGTATTGGTGCATGATTGGACTACGTGACTCCTGCATCTTGCATTGCGTAATTGTGATTACTATACGCCTTAGTGACATCAGGGCTGTGGCCTCCACAGGCATTCGTGGATGGCCAGATGGGACACCAGAAATATTTGGTTCGAGCATATGGGCACTTTGGATGTCCATGGGTGAAAGTACTTAAACATCCGTGGTTAGGAGACACTCCAACGTCTAGAGCGAGTGGATATACATGAGCACTTGAGTGCCGAATACCAGTAGGCTCGTCTCCCATTATGTCGTGGTCAGTTGGAAAGGGGGTGTGGCCTTATCCGCCCAAGTGAGGGGGCTGTAAGCTAGGCTGAGTTTGACCAGCTCCTAAATGGATCCGCTATAGACGAGTCGGGTATGCATTGGTATAATACTGGTAGGCAGGTAATGAGGTCTTTTTCACTCGCTGGGCAAGTGGCCAGCTAGGGCAGTAGCCAACTTGGAGTGTACTAGACCCCGATAATGATCCTAAAGATGTACAAAACTGATTTATGGACTTATTGGGTAGTAGTTGTATACTCAGTATTTTACTCATTCATTCATTCACTATCCACTCGGGCTGGTGGTGCGCAATCAAGTCATCGTGTGTACTTTTGTAGTGGCCTAGATTTCTGTTGGGGCGCGCGACTAACCTGAGATAAGGAGTTTACTACATTAAGTCTATCTATCCAAATTTAGGTATGAGACTAGTTTGGATAGAAGTCCCTTGTGATGGACCTCATAGCTTGCGATATTACGTACTATCATCTCGACTTCACACTCCAACTTGGTCATTTCATTCGCACCGCATATTGCATCACATTTGCGACATATGGAATTTTGGGTTGCTATGCTTCTGCATTTATATGACCTAGATGAGGTTGATGGTATTCGTAGCTCTTTAGAATTGCATATTGTATTGCATCCTCAATATCTGATATTTGGCTCATTATGTTTCCACATTGCATAATTGACTTACATTAGTTTTTTAGTATATGACGTTGGCTTATTATGTCTTTTCATTGCATATTTTGGATGAGGTTAATGATATTTTTATGGACTTGTCGGTATTTTTGTTTACTCTGATATTGTATTGTTCGTGAACTTACTAGTATTTCCGTTTACTCTGATATTACATTCTGAGCATGCTTATACTGCTCACACACTTTCACCACCCTCTAAGCTTTCTATAAGCTTATGCATGATAGATGCGTGCAGGTGACGCCTAGACGCAGTCATAGCTAAGCAGGAACAGGAGCATGCGGCTAAGCTTTGTAGAGATTTTATTATATGCATGTATTTTCCTTTCAGCATTATACTTGAATATTTATATTAGTGGATATGTGTGATGATGTTGTTCTTGTGATTTGGGTATACTTGTGGTTAGCTTCATATGAGACAATTATAAAAATCCTCCTTGTAGGATCCCAGGATTGGAATCTGGCGCATGGGCGCTGGGAGCCGAGAATGGGGTACTACGAAGGCTGTCAGCACCAGATTCGGTAATCGGAAATTTGTGACCCCGGTTTCCAAGTTTGGGGCATGACAACTGATCACCTTCAGAAGTTTATTTCTACTTTTGCCATTGAAAAGGTGGGGTGGATGGTCTTTATAGCTTACATAAACATATAAGTTGTAGGGAGGAAAATGGATATCTCAAATGTGGTTATGTTTTATAGTTCTTCATACAGTTTATTTCTTTATATAGATATATCAATTCTTTGTTCAATGATAATTCATGAATTAGCCAGTTTATGGATTTTTTGAATTTATGTTCTCATTTCCTGTAATGCCCCGAAAATCGGGGGTCGAGCAAAACTCAACTCCCGAGTTCCAATGCATCACTTATGCAACATAGATAATGATGCTTAAATGTTGTCTATATTAGTGCATTAAACATGAGTGGGATTATACTAAAATAACATATCATACTCCAGAGTTATTGTAATTTAGCAAGCTGAAGATTGAGATCAATATATAAAGTATATACGCGTTTCATAACCTTCAGAGTATGAACGTGCCATCGGGCTGAATATATACATATTTATTTCAAAATACACAAAATATCAAAATGTAAAGGTTAAACTAATCCACTATCCTTGTAATCCCTGCGACACAGCTCTCGGTCTACATAGACCCACCTGAGAGCTGAATGTAGAACTCCTCCTCATTGAAGAAGTCCAGCTCAGTTACGTAAGCCACATCACAGCCTACATCTAAATCAGAGTCTAGTTGGTGTTTTAAAACACCGTCCCAGAGTGGGAGTGAGTGATCAACTCAGTGGTACTATAAGGCAAAGGTTAATATGTTATCAATTCAGTCAAGCAGTAATGATAAGGCAATACAACAAACATTTCCTAGCTACTCTGGTTAATGCAGGAATGATATGCGTAATGATGCATGCCCTCGCCTGCACTCCTTCAACGACATCATCTCATGATCGCACATGATAAACTCCCTAAACGTGCGCTTCCTCACCAAAGCATATGCAATACAGTGCATGAACGTGTTAGCCAAGTAATTTATTAGGCTTATTCATACGAAAGATTTGGGAAGGTAAGGTACCTCCCTGTATATCGCTTACCCAAACAATGATCCATCTAGGGTTGTCAATCCTAGTTAATCACATACGATAGGTAAGTTGTAGGGCATCACCCCTGATGTAAACAATGGAAAGGTAAGTTCGCCAGTTTACACTCGAGGTCACTACGGGGAGGCTCGTCACCTCAGCGTAGGCCTAGTTTATACTCGAGGTCACTACGGGAAGGCTCGTCACCTTAGCGTAGGCTGACAGCTCGAATACGATGCCCCATACACCACCATATTCGGCTCACGAGTTTGGGTTGCTCAGTGGTCACTACGGAGAAGCTCGTCACCCCGACGTAGGTCGACAACTTGACCACGGTGTCCCATACACCACCATACCCGTCTCATGAGTCTTAGTGGATCTTGGTACCAAGGTTAAACGGGCTTTACATTGGTAAGTAGTACCTTAAACTCAAGCAGTAGCGTCCATACATGGTAAACACACAAGCATACCAATATGTGCAGGGAAATTTCCCTGATCTACGGGTTAGGTTTGGTCAGAAATTGACGGTTTGAAGTCTTCAATTTTGGCTGCAAGCGAATGGCCCAATTCACTTAAGTTTTGGTTTATTTTATAAAGATATTTGTGTTTCTCACACACCTCGCTCGGGGCTCAATTTGTGCATTTTTGGATATTATTTGGGCTCGATTCCCGCGATGCTTGTCAAGCCCAATAAGGCGGTCATAACCTTATAGTTTTGCGGTAGTCGGACTTTCGACGCGTGGTCCAGGTCCGATACGGAGTTTCAATGTGCTCCCGAGAGCAACCGGGTTTTGAGATTGCTCCTAGGTTTTTAGGTAATGTTGAGTTAGCGATTTTAAAGGTTTTGGGTCTTGCAGTTTAAATAGATAATGGTTCAAGCTAACCCACCGATTAACTTAGTTCAACACTTAATTAATTTTCATCTAATTTCTATAGAATTCGATCCTTAGTAATTTCTGCCTGAGGTGATACTTGGGTCTTTGTGCGGATTTTTCCGAGACGTTACAATCTACCCCCCTTAAAGAAAAATTTTGTCCTCGAAATTAGTACCTTTTCGTACTCCTCGAGAATTTGAGGGTAGTTCTTGCAGACTTCGGCTTCTGTTTCCCAAGTAGCCTCCTACTCAGTGTGGTGTGTTCATAGTACTTTCACAAGCGGGATCACTTTACTGTATAGCACTTGGTCCTTCCTATCAAGAATACGTGTTGGTCACAGTACATAGGTAGCATCTTCACTCAGCTATACCTGCTCTTACTTGATAATGTGAGTAGGATCAAGAACATATTTCTTCAGCATCGATACGTGAAATACGTTTGCACGCCGACAAGTGGTGTGGGCAAAGTGAGACGGTATACCACCACACCCACTCGGTATAGGATCTTGAATGGACCAATAAATCGTGGCGTAAGCTTCCCTTTCTTACCAAAATGAAGAACTCCCTTCATTGGGGAAACCTTAAGAAACACGTGGTCCCCAACCTCAAATTCTAATTGTCGCCATCATGTATCGGCGTAGCTTTTCTGTCTGCTTTGTACTGCAAGAAGTCGACGCCTGATAATGTCGATCTTCTCTGAGTCGCCTGTACTAAATCTAGGCCAATTAAACTCTTCTCACCAACTTCTGCCCAACAGTGCGATGCTCGACATGGACGTCCATACAGTGCTTCGTAGGGAGCCATGCTAATGTTCGCTTGGAAGCTGTTGTTATAAGAGAACTCAGCATAAGGAAGACAATCATCCCAACTGTCTTTGAAATCACGCACACATGCTTACAACATATCTTCAAGTATCTGATTTACCCGTTCCGTCTGCCCATCGGTTTGTGGGTGGAACGTGGTACTGAACTTCAGTTTCACTCCCATTGCTTCCTGGATTCGAGTCCAGAAAATGGACGTGAATTATGTGTCTCGATCCGACACAATCTTCATAGGCACTCCATGCAGTTCTACAATCTCCTTGATGTACAGCCTGGCTAAATTATCTGCTGAGTTTGAAACTTTAATCTGGAGAAAATGATCCGATTTTGTCAATCGGTCCACAATCACCCAAATGGAGTCATGTCCCTTCCTTGTCTTCGGTAACCCAGAAATGAAATCCATAGATATGAAATCCTATTTTCATTCAGCTATAGGCATGGGTTGAAGTAAACCAGGAGGTCGGCGATGCTCGGCCTTGACCTACTGGCACGTGAGATAACGGGATACAAGATCTGCTATGTGGGCCTTCATGTTGTCCCACCAGTACTAACGTTTCATATCTCGATACATCTTTATACTACTAGGATGCATCACCATCTTCGAATTGTGAGTAGCTTCGAGAACTTCCTTTCTCAAGTCATAAAGATTTGGGACGTATAGGCGGCCACGATAACGTAAACCCACATCCGAACCAACTCTCCATTCAG
The DNA here is from genome assembly GCA_030180095.1 of Magnolia changhungtana. NCBI lineage: Eukaryota > Viridiplantae > Streptophyta > Magnoliopsida > Magnoliales > Magnoliaceae > Magnolia > Magnolia changhungtana. The sequence continues at coordinate 714,807 of JASAUF010000055.1, read as the reverse complement.
AGTCTTCATCATCACTATCTCGCTTTCTCATCTTCACCAACCATTCATCTTCTTTCTGAGCCACAATAATTCGGTCATCAATAAGTGGCTGTACATGAATATGTGTGACGCTCACGAACGGCTCCTCTACTGTAAGCTTCTGTTCAAAGTCTCGCACAAATTCTACCATGTTCCATTCTTCTATCATTAGTGGAACTGCAAATTCTATTCTCTTCTTGCGGCTCAACGCATCTGCCATAAGGTTGGCCTTACAAGGATGGTAGGAAACCTCAAACTTGAAGTCCTTCAAGGTTTCCATCCAATGTCGTTGCTTCATATTCAGGTTTCTTTACGTGAATATGTACTTGAGGCTCTTGTGGTCACAAAAGAGCTTGAACTCCTCTTCGTAGAGGTAATGTCTCTAGAGCTTTAATGTTCAGATAACTGCTACAAATTTCAGGTCATGCGTAGGGTAGTTTTCTTTGGGTTTCCTCAACTATCGCGATGCGTAGGCAATCACTCTGTCCTTTTGCATAAGAACACTACCCAAACCAACATGAGACGTGTCAGTGTATGTCGTTTATCTAACCCCTTGCTCTGGTAATACTAGCATGGTGTGGATGTCAACTTGTCCTTCAATTCCTGAAAGGTTGCTTCTGCCTTCTCATTCTAGGCAAAATTAAGATCCTTTCGTGTAAGATGAGACAATGGTCTAGCTATCTTGGAAAAGTTTTTAATGAATCGGCGGTAGTAACCTGCCTGGCCAAGGAAACTCCTCACTTCAGTAATTGAACCGGGTTGCTCCTAAACTGCGGCCACCTTAGCAAGGTCCATAGCGATTCCTTCCTTGGACACCACATGTCCCAGGAACTTGACTTCTTCTTTCCAAAAGTCACATTTCTTGTACTGAGAAAATAACTGGTTCTTCCTGAAAGTATCGAAGACTGCCCGCAAGTGCTCTTATGATCCTTTCGGCTCCTAGACTATATCAAAATGTCATCTATAAATATGATGACAAACCGGTACAGATACGGTCGAAACACCCGGTTCATGAGGTCCATGAACACGGACGGTGCGTTTGTGAGTCCAAACAACATTACAAGGAACTTATAGTGCCCAAAACTGGTCCTAAATGCTGTCTTCTGCACGTCTTCGTCCCTGACATGCAACTGATGATATCCTGACTATAAGTTGATCTTTGAAAAATATTGTGCCCCTTTCAACTGGTCGAACAGATCATCTATCCTGGACAATGGATACTTGTTCTTCACTGTTACTTGGTTCAACCTGCGGTAATCAATACACAAGCGTAGCGACTCGTCTTTCTTCTTCACAAACAATACTGGTGCTCCCCAAGGGGATACACTAGGCCATATAAAACCTGTATCCAATAGATCATCGATCTGTCTCTTCAGCTCCTCCATTTCACATGGAGGCAAGCGATACGTCGGTAGAGAAATGGGTGTCACACTAGGCATAAGGTCGATAGTAAAGTCGATCTCGCGCCGAGGAGGTAGTCCAGGTGTCGTCCTGAACACGTCCGTGAAATCTTGGACTACAGTCATGTCCTCAAGTGTCGGACCATCAACATTTCCAAGCAAGGTAGTATAACAACTAATGCGGTAGTACCAATTGACCTGGACTGGGAAAGTAAAGGTCGTGCCTCAGGTCCATGGGCTATCACCAATCTGGTATCACAATCGATCTCTGCCTTCATCTCGGTGAGCCAATCCATACCGAGGATGACATCGTAATGACATAGTGGGGCAACAATCAGGTCAACGAGCACTGTTTTGCTCCCTAAGTCTATCGAGCAACCCTTATGTGGCAGTAAGGAGTCTCACCCCAATCATAGGAGTAGTTTTCAACACTAGTCGCTTGACTACTATGCATGATATTATCTAAATAGTGGACCTGTTGTCCACCAATAGGAAGACTGGTGTACCTTGGATATGCGCTGTGACTTCGAAAGCTAATGGTGTTGTGGTTGCCGTCTTGAATGCTTCAGCTGCAAGTGAGTGCACCCGAGCTTGTTGTAAGACCCATATCCTAGTTTGTACTGTTCTGACGAATCCCATGATCCTTTTCGTTGAAGTCCGGTAATCCACGACTGATAACCGACGTTTGCGATCGACCCTAAGTCGTATCCTGTAGAATTGAGTCGACTTAATCCGAGACTTGTATCATTGTGATTGTACCGTCACCGCAGTTCCAACGCCGCGACTCGCGCACCGCTCCGATACCTTAACCAGAAGATGTGGGCTGGGGTTTATTTCAAAGAAAATGCTACGCGTTTTTAATCCCAAGAGAATCACTATAAGTCCCATCAATCAATCAATCAATCAAAGCTTTCTTTCTCCCCAAGTCAAGCAACCACCAAGTCAACTCTCTCTCACCCTTTCTCTTACACACCAATACATGTCAAGTACCACATCACCTCACCCATCACTCACATCCATCACTCTCTCTCCTTATATCCCATCTCTCCCTCTCATTTCTCTTCACAATTTTCAAGCAACAAAGGAGAGAAAAATATGGACGTCCAGGCATCCCAAGTGTGAGAGAAAAGTGATTTTATGTGGCCCACTTTCCCATCCCACAATCCTTCATCTTAGCCAACCATTTTTCATCCTCTCCATCAAAGTGAAGCACAAGGAGATAGGCGTTCCAACGGACCAAGAAGATCGAACAGTAGGTGCTTCAATAGGCTAGTTTCATGATTTTTATGATGGGCCAAGTGAGGCCTACTGATCAATGGTATGGATCTCACTTCGGACCTTAAGATGTGGCCGATGGCCCACCTTGATTATCATTTGATGTATGATTGGATGCAAGGGAGGGCCCATAGTGTCGGGGTCCCTCCATCACACGTGTCCCGCCTCTTTCTCTCTCTCTTTTCCTTGTTGTTGGCCCCCTTGATGTATGCATTTTACCAAGTCATCCACCTTTGTAGGACCCACTTGATGGATGTGTAGGATCTACACCGTCCAAACCATGTGGGCCTACCATAGGGAGATGGGAAACACAAATATCAGATTTACCTATGTGGGTCGTGTCCCTGTGGGACCCACCTTAAAAGTGTGCAAACCGTCCAGCGTCAAGGGACGCTGGACGTTTGCAAGTGAAGGTGAACTGACAGTGTCGTGTACTGACAAGCAAATGTCAGTTTGTTTTCTGTGGGTGGACCACTAATTCAGACCCCACCTTGATGTATATTTTTAATCCAAGCCGTCCATCCCCTCTCCGACCTCATTTTAGGCGTTGAACCGAGCAATGGGACCAATCCAAGGTTTTGGCGGGCCATACCTTTTAAAATAGTGAATTTCACCGTTTAAATTCACTTAAAAATTTTCTACACACCGAAAGATGCCCAATATTGGGCTTGATGGATTGGTCACGGACTGTAGAATCCATTGGGCGGGGCGGATCCTATTGATGCGGGTTCCATACACGAAAAACCTTAAGGAAATCACTTTTAAAAAAATACATACATATAGCGATGAGAAGACAGACGGTGTGCTGTCTGGCTGTTATGTTGAGGACACGCGGGCATCCTGCGCCACGTGCGGACGGGGAGACGAGTCCCACGGCCCATCCGTGGGCCCCACCATGATGTGTTTTTTGTATATCCACACCATCCATCTTGTAGGCCGTTAGGGCAGTGGGCCGCCCTCCAAATATCAGCCCCATCCGAAGCTCAGGTGGCCCACATCAGAGGAAACGGTGAGATTGAACGTCTACCCTTGAAACCCTTTCTGGGTCACAGAAGTTTTGGATCAGATGAAATTTGATTTTTCTCCTATTCACCTGGGTCCACGTGACCTTATCAACGGTTTGGATGGAGAGTAAACATTATGGTGGGCCCCACATGGAGCCCACATTAATGTATGTGTTATATTACCATCGTCCAGTTGACGGTGGAGCCCACTGTTATGTATGTGTTTCATGCACATTGTCCACTGTCATGGACGGTGTACCCCACCTGAGTTTTCCCCGCACCTGAAACTTGGTCTGAGCCCTCATACAAGTGGGACACGAATTATAGATGGGATGGATTTACAAACCACATCTCGGTAGGCCCTCAAAAAAATGGTTATGAAGGTTTTTATGGTGCACGGCCCCTCTCCACTTATGCATGTGGTGTGGCCCACACAAGTCATGAATTGACTTGATTTTTGAGAACTAGGCTCACGATGGAATGGTGCATCTGACTAATGGGGTAGATGTTCGAAACGCATCACGGTGGGGGCCCACACAACTCGACCTCATGGGACGTTAAAATCAGCTCGAGCGCATTGTGCCTTTTTCCATATATATATTTATTTATATATTATGGTGGGCCTTTATGGCACCCAACCATGATGTATGTGTTGCATCCAAGCCGTTCAACCATTTTGTAAGATCATTTTAAGGCATGAGACTGAAAATAAGGCAGATTTATTTACCAAGTGGACCTTATGATCAGATAGATGGGATATATATATATGGTGGGCCTTAGAAATTTTAATGGTGGATTGGCTCACTTGATACATGTGATTAGGCCCACCTTGCTATAAACATAAGGCCCATATGATGGGACCCATATTAATGTATTTGTGGCCATTGTTGAGGCCCACCTTGGTACACATATGAGGCCCATGTAATTAGGCCTATCTTGATTTATTTTTAGCCGTCCATTGAGACCCACCTTAGTATATGTATGAGGCCCATCTTGATCTATTTGTGGTCGTTGTTGATATCCATGAGGCCTATGTTGTGAGGTCCATTGTGATGTATTTGGGGCACATGGGTTAAGGCTCATTGCAATGTATTAGGGCCCGTGGGTTGAGGCCCATTATGATGTATTTGGGGCCCATGGGTTAAGGCCTATTGTGATGTATTAGGGCCATGGGTTGAGGCTCATTGTGATGTATTCAAGGCCCATGGGATATGGCCCATTATAATGTACATAAGGCCCATGATGTGAGGCCCATTTGATGTATTAGAGGCCCATGGGTCGAGGCCCAATAGGATGTACATAAGGCCCAATGAATATGATTCCACCATGGTTTATGTAGTGATATTTATGGCGGGCCATGCCTTGGGAGCAATGTTGGTTTGACATCCACATTGTAAGAATAATGTTGGTTAAATGTACGCATTATGACTCTCTCTAGGGCCCATTGATAGGCCCATACTTGTTGTGTGTAGGGCGTCTAGGCCCATCTGTATTGTAAGGATAGTTCGTTACTTTATAACCTGCTTAGTATAACTCCATGATTCATGCCCACACGCATCATATATATGCTTTATATGAGGAATGTTTGATCATAACATACGCCATTGAGCAGACCATTTACGGGACTCCTTATGAGATGGAGTGCCCCACATTATCGCGCAGTACTCGCAGGATTGCTGCATGACTGGATAGTGTGACTCATGCATCTTGCATATGTGTGACTTGATCATTATACGCCCTAGCGACATCAGGGCCGTGGCCTCCACAAGCACATCGTGGATGGCTAAATGGGACACCAAAAATATTTGGTTCTAGCACTATGGGCACTTAGGATGTCCTTGGGTGAAAATCCCAGAACCTCCGAGCCCAGGAGTAGCCCCAATGTCTAGTTCGAGTGAAACATGAGTGCCGGAGCGCCGAATACCAGTAGGCCGCATCTCCCACTGTGTCGTGGTCAGTTGGGAGGGGGTGTGGCCTATTCGGCCGAGTGAGGGGGCTATAAGCTAGGCTTAGGATGACCAGCTCGTAAATGGGTCCGCTATCGACGAGTAGGGTAGGTATTGGCAGACTACTGCAGGCAGATAGTGAGGTCTATTCCGCTTGCTTGGCTGTGCAGCTAGGGAGGAGGCAGTCAGTGTGAGTGTACTAGACCCCGGTGATTTCCCCAGAGAGCAACCGTACCGATATGTAGACTTATTGAGTAGGAATTACATATCCATTCATTAATTCATTCATTCACTATCCACTCGAGCTGGTGGTGTGTAACTATTTATTACATGTACCATCGCACGGCTAAGATTTCGGTTGGGCACGCGACTAACCTGAGATCAGGAGTTTACCACATTGTGTCTGACTATCCAAATTTAGGTATGGGACTGGTTTGGATAGAAGTCCCTTGTGATGGACCCCATAGCCTGTGATACTTCATACTATCATCCCGACTTTCCGTTCCTCCATGGTCATTTCATTCGCACCGCATATTACATTGCATCCGCAGTACTTAGCATTTTGGGTTACTATATTTTTACACTTATATGGCCTAGATGAGGTTGATGGTATTCATGGCTCGTCAGGATTTACATATTGCATTGCATCCTTAGCATTTGTTATTGTCTTGTTATGTTTTACATCGCATAGCCTTGGTATGGCTGATAGTACTCATGGACTTACCAGTATATTTCTGCTTACTCTGATATTGTATAATTCATGATCTTATTAGTATTTCTGCTTATTCCGATGATGTATGATTTATGAGCTTTATGGTATACTTGGCACTTACCTTACACACACTCTCACCACCCTCTAAGCTTTTGTAAGCTTACGCACAATAGATGCATGCAGGTGGCGTTAGGTTGCAGCAGCGTTGAGCTTAAAGCGTGCAGCTGTCCTCTGGAGCTTGATTTTAATATATGTATTTTCCTTTCAGCATTATATTCAAATGATTATATTAGTAGATATGTGATGATGATGTCGCCTTTATGATTTGGGTATGCTTTTGATTACGCTCCATTACAAAAAAAAAATTATATTGAAAATTCTCCTTGTAGGATCCCAGGATCGGAATCTGGCGTATGGGCGCTGGGAGCCGAGAATGGGGTACTACGGAGGCTGTCGGCGCCGGATTCAGAGATCGGAAATTTTATGAGCCCGGTTTCCGAGTTTGGGGTGTGACAGAAGTTGGTATCATAGCATAACTTGGGAATACCTAAGGATAACATCACATATCTGCTGATAGCTACACTACACTGTGTGATTGATGGGAACTTAGAATGGTTAGACCCCCGAGTTTGAATAACTTAGAAACTCCCTAATATAACTCTCTATCATGTGTGCATTCGAGAGTTCCCAAGGATGATATGCCCTTGTTCCTTCCTATAGGACATGGCACCCAAGAGAGTGACCCGAGCGACTTTCGTTCCCTCGCTTGAGATTCTTGTTCCCCCAGCTGAGATTTCTGTTCCCCCATCCGAGCCTAGCGCAGCACAAACCATGTTCGTAAGTGTGGCCCAGCTGCTGTAGATGTTACAAGTAATGACCAACATTCTTCAGAGAGGAGACCGGAAGAGGAAGGCCCCCTCCGGTAGCTCGTAGGTGCAGCGATGTCGACAGCCACATAGGTATAAGAATCGTCCATCCTTCTGAGCATTTGCACCACCTAAATGTCAGTCCTCAAGTGTATGCTTCAGATGTGGTGTGATGGGGCACCGCATCTAGGAGTGCCCCCACCCTCGGCAGCCCCTGCCACCCAGACCATTCTCTGGTGTTTGCTTTGGGTGCGGTAGGATAGGGCATCATAGGAGCAAGTGTCCCCGTCCTCAGCAGAAGCAGCAGGATCCTCAGACATCAGGAGGAGTCGTCGATGATTCGTGTGACTTGGCCCCTACATCGTCTTCCTAGATTGTTCATGAATGAGGCGTCGTGGGAGTTAGAGCTTGAGATTTGTGGGCGTTATCCCCATCCCTTATATGTTTGATTATGATGATATGTTGTGTTTTGACGGTATATAATGTTATGTTCCCTATCCCTTATGAGTTATGGTTAGTTGCGATGATGGTGTAAATTTTAAGGATGAAATTTTTATTAGGTGGGGAGAGCTGTAAGACCGGTATCCTAGTTCGTACTGTTCTGACGAATCCCGCGATCCTTTCCGTCGAAGTCCGGTAATCCGTGACTGACAACCGACGTTTGCGATTGACCCTAAGTCGTATCCTGTATAAGTGAGTCGACTTAATCTGAGACTTGTATCATTGTGACTGCACCGTTGCCGCGGTTCCAACGCCGCGACTCGCGTACCGATCCGATAGCCTGACCAGAAGATGCGGGCTGACATTTATTTAGAAGAAAATGCCGCATGTTTTCAATCCCAAGAGAATCTCTACAACATGTCCTATCAATCAATCAATTAATCAAAGCTTTCTTTCTCCCCAAGTCAAGTAACCACTAAGTCAAATCTTTCTCACCCTTTCTATTACACACCCATACATGTCAAGTACCACATCACCTCACCCATCACTCACATCCATCACTCTCTCTCCTTACATCCCATCTCTCCCTCTCATTTCTCTTCACAATTTTCAAGCAACAAAGGAGAGAAAAATATGGACGTCTAGGCATCCCAAGTGTGAGAGAAAAGTGATTTTGTGTGGCCCACTTTACCATCCCACAATCCTTCATCCTAGCCATCTATTTTTCATCCTCTCCATCAAAGTGAAGCACAAGGAGATAGGCGTTCCAACAGACCAAGAAGATCGAACGGTGGGTGCTTCAATAGGATAGTTTCATGATTTTTATAATGGGCTAAGTGAGGCCTACCGATCAATGGTATGGATCTCACTTCAGACCTTAAGATGTGGCCGATGGCCCAGCTTGATTATCATTTGATGTATGATTGGATGCAAGGGAGGGCCCATAGTGTCGGGGTCCCTCCATCACATGTGTCCCGCCTCTTTCTCTCTCTCTCTTCCTTGTTGTTGGCCCCCTTGATGTATGCATTTTACCAAGTCATCCACCTTTGTAGGACCCACTTGATGGATGTGTAGGATCTACACCGTCCAAACCATGTGGGCCTACCATAGGGAGATGGGAAACACAAATATCAGATTTACCTATGTGGGTTGTGTCCCTGTGGGACCCCCCTTAAAAGTGTGCAAACCGTCCAGCGTCAAGGGATCTTTGGACGTTTGCAAGTGAAGGTGAACTGACAGTGTCATGTACTGACAAGCAAATGTCAGTTTGTTTTCTTTGGGTGGACCACTAATTCAGACCCCACCTTGATGTATATTTTTAATCCAAGCCGTCCATCCCCTCTCCTCATTTTAGGCGTTGAACCCACCGAGCAATGGGACCAATCCAAGGTTTTGGCGGGCCATACCTTTCAAAATAGTGAATTTCACCATTTAAATTCACTTTAAAATTTTCTACACATCGAAAGACGCCCAATATTAGGCTTGATGGATTGATCACGGACTGTAGAATCCATTGGGCGGGGCGGATCCTATTGATGCGGGTTCCATACACTAAAAACCTCGAGGAAATCACTTTTTTTAAAAAGAAAAAATAATACATATAAGCGAGAGCAGTGCCAGTCTGCCGCTTCTTTGTCGATGCTTGAGGAGCACAAAGAGCGTCCCCACGCCATGGGGACAAAGTAGTCTTACGGCCCATCCGTGGGCCCCACCATGATGTGTTTTTTGTATATCCACACCGTCCATCTTGTAGGCCATTAGGGCAGTGGGCCGCTCTCCAAATATCAGCCCCATCCGAAGCTCAGGTGGCCCACATCAGAGGAAATGGTGGGATTGAATGTCTACCCTTGAAACCCCTTCTGGGTCACAGAAGTTTTGGATCAGATGAAATTTGATTTTTCTCCTATTCACCTGGGTCCACATGACCTTATCAATGGTTTGGATGGAGAGTAAACATTATGGTGGGCCCCACGTGGAGCCCACATAAATGTATGTGTTATATTACCACCGTCCAGCGGACGGTGGAGCCCACTGTTATGTATGTGTTTCACGCACACCGTCCACTATCGTGGACGGTGGACCCCACCTGAGTTTTTCACGCGCCTGAAACTTGGTCTGAGCCCTCATACAAGTGGGACACGAATTATGGATGGGCTGGATTTACAAACCACATCTCGGTAGGCCCTCAAAAAATGGTTATGAATGTTTTTATGGTGCACGGCCCCTCTCCACTTCTGCATGTAGTGTGGCCCACACAAGTCATGAATTGACTTAATTTTTGAGACCTAGGCTCACGATGGAATGGTGCATTCTGACTGATGGGGTACATGTTCGAAACGCATCACGGTGAGGGCCCACACAGCTTGACCTCATGGGATGTTAAAATCAGCTCGAGCGCATTGTACCTTTTTCCATATATATATATATATTATGGTGGGCCTTTATGGCATATATATTATGGTGAGCCTTTATGGCACCCAACCATGATGCATGTGTTGCATCCAAGCCGTCCAACCATTTTATAAGATCATTTTAAGGCATGAGACTGAAAATAAGGCAGATTTATTTACCAAGTGGACCTTATGATCAGATAGATGGGATATATATATATATATATATATATATATATATATATATATATATGGTGGGCCTTAGGAATTTTAATGGTGGATTGGCTCACTTGATACATGTGATTAGGCCCACCATGGTATAAACATAAGGCCCATATGATGGGACCCATATTAATGTATTTATTGCCGTTGTTGAGGCCCACCTTGGTACACATATGAGGCCCATGTAATTAGGCCCATCTTGATTTATTTGTGGCCGTCCATTGAGACCCACCTTAGTATATGTATGAGGCCCATCTTGATCTATTTGTGGTCGTTGTTTAAGCCCACCTTGATATTCATGAGGCCTATGTTGTGAGGTCCATTGTGATGTATTTGGGGCCCATGGGTTAAGGCCCATTGTAATGTATTAGGGCTCGTGGGTTAAGGCCCATTATGATATATTTGGGGCCCATGGGTTAAGGCCCATTGTGATGTATTAGGGCCGTGGGTTGAGGCTCATTGTGATGTATTCAAGGCCCATGGGATATGGCCCATTACAATGTACATAAGGCCCATGCTGTGAGGCCCATTTGATGTATTAGAGGCCCATGGGTCGAGGCCCAATAGGATGTACATAAGGCCCAGTGAATATGATTCGACCATAGTTTATGTAGTGATATTTATGGCGGGCCATGCCTTGGGAGCAATGTTGGTTTGACGTCCACATTGTAAGAATAATGTTGGTTAAATGTCCGCATTATGACTCTCTCTAGGGCCCATTGATAGGCCCATACTTGTTGTGTGTAGGCTGTTTAGGCCCATCTGTATTGTAAGGATAGTTCGTTACTTTATAACCTGCTTAGTATAACTCCATGATTCATGCCCACACGCATCATATGTATGCTTTATATGAGAAATGTTTGATCATAACATACGCCATTGGGCAGACCATTTACGGGACTCCTTATGAGATGGAGTGCCCCACATTATCGCATAGTACTCGCAGGATTGCTGCATGACTGGATAGTGTGACTCATGCATCTCGCATATGTGTGACTTGATCATTATATGCCATAGCGACATCAGGGCCGTGGCCTCCACAAGCACATCGTGGATGGCTAGATGGGACACCGGAAAAATTGGTTCTAACACTTTGGGCACTTAGGATGTCCTTGGGTGAAAATCCCAGAAACTTTGAGGCCAGAAGTAGCCCAATGTCTAAACCGAGTGAAACATGAGCGCCCGAGTGCCGAATACCAGTAAGTTGCGTCTCCCACTGTGTCGTGGTCGGTTGGAAGGGGGTGTGGCCTATCCGCCTGAGTGAGGGGGCTATAGGCTAGGCTTAGTATGACCAGCTCGTAAATGGGTCCGCTATCGACGAGCCGGGTAGGTATTAGCAGACTACTGCAGGTGGATAATGAGGTCTATTCCACTTGCTTGGCTATGCAGCTAGGGAGGAGGCAGTCAGTGTGAGTGTACTAGAGGCTAGTGATTTTTCCAGAGAGCAACCGTACTGATATGTGGACTTATTGAGCAGGAATTGCATATCCATTCATTCTTTCATTCATTCACTATCTACTCAGGCTGGTGGTGCGTAACTATTTGTTACGTGTACCATCGCACGGTCAGGATTTCGGTTAGGCACGCGACTAACCTGAGATCAGGAGTTTACCACATTGTGTCTGACTATCCAAATTTAGGTATGGGACTGGTTTGTATAGAAGTCCCTTGTGATGAACCCCATAGCCTGTGATACTTCATACTATCATCCCGACTTCCTGTTCCTGCATGGTCATTTCATTCGGATCGCATATTACATTGCATCCATAGTACTTAGCATTTTGGGTTACTATGTTTTTGCACTTATATGGCCTAGATGAGGTTGATGGTATTCATGGCTCGTCAAGATTTGCATATTGTATTGCATCCTTAGCATCTGTTATTGTCTTGTTATGTTTTGCATCGCATAGCCTTGGTATGGCTGATAGCACTCATGGACTTACCAGTATATTTCTGCTTACTCTGATATTGTATTATTCATGATCTTATTAGTATTTCTGCTTATTCAATGATGTATGATTTATAGGCTTTATGGTATACTTGGCACTTACCTTACACACACTCTCACCACCCTCTAAGTTTTGGTAAGCTTATGCATGATACATGCGTGCAGGTGGCGTTAGGTTGCGGCAGCGTTGAGCTTGGAGCGTGCAGTTGTCCTCTGGAGCTTGATTTTGATATATGTATTTCCCTTTCAGCATTGTATTCAAATGATTATATTAGTGGATATGTGATGATGATATTGCCTTTATGATTTGGGTATGCTTTTGATTATGCTCCATTACAAAAAAAAAAAAAAATTATACTGAAAATCCTCCTTGTAGGATCCCAGGATCGGAATCTCACGTATGGGCGCTGGGAGCCGAGAATGGGGTACTACAGAGGCTGTCAGCGCCGGATTCTGCGATCGGGAATTTTATGAGCCCGGTTTCCGAGTTTGGGGCGTGACACTTGTTGAGGACGATTTAGCTGCACTGCCATAGGTTGTTGAGGCGGCCTATTGCGAGGTACATTTGGCCTGTAAAAAGGTTGTGCTGATAGTGGTAAAGTAGAGGTGGAGCCGAGATAGCTTGAGGAAACTGACGGTTGATCTTCTGAGGCGGAGAGAAGCCGTTGTCCCTCGTTCTGGTAAAGTAGTAAGTGTCTGTGTGGCCCAACCTCTTACAGTAGCTGCACCTGTTGAGGCATAAAAAATATATCATTGCAGTGGTCAAAGAATCCCATAGAGCTGATATTCTTCAAGGGGTAGTTTAGGTATTTTGGGAAAGTTCCAGCTCAAGGGGTAGTTTAGGTATTTTGGTAAAAATCCAGCTCAAGGGGTAATATAGGTATTTTGGGAAAATTCCAGCTCAAGGGGTAGTTTAGATATTTTGGGAAAGTTCCAGCTCAAGGGGTATGTTGAGGCATATAATAAAGAGAAGAATTGGAGCAGGGAAAGATCAAGGCATTTAGGAAAAAGTTGGAGGAAAGGAACAAAGAAATAGTTCTGAGAACACTTTGCCCGAGACCGCGCAAAGCATATCATTTGCACGAGACCGAGCAAAGCATATTGTTTGCGCGTGTCCGCGCAAAGCATGTAACAATGACATAGAAATGACTGCAAGTCGTTTTGTCCCACATCGCCCAAGTCGGAGTTTTACACCTGCGAAATGCCTATAAATACCCCGCTCTCTTTCTCTAAAGGGGTTCGAAGATTTCAGAGTGGAAGAAGAGTGAAGAAGAAGATCAAAAGTAGGAGCATTAGGCTCCTGTAGGTTGCGCGGACCCGCGTAAACGATAGGGATTGCACGGGACCCTGAAAACAGACTAGCCTGCAGTCTGTAACAGCAAAGGGCTATCATACTGCTAAAATGGCTGAAGGTCGTCATGCTGCTCCATCATGCTGCTGAAATGAATGAAGTGTCCAAGCTCATTCTATTCAAAGTTTGAAGGATTGGAATGAGCAGTAGAGATATTCAGCAATTCCTCCTAAGTATTAGGAGATGATCGAAATAGCGCCGTTATGCTGCCGAAATTTCTATCTCATTGAAGACTGGTCAATCAGAACAACAATTCCTCCTAAGTCCTAGGAGATGACTGAAACAGGCGTCGAAATGCTGCCAAATTTCCATAAGACTATCTTGTCTACTTTGATTGATTGTACTTTATTTTCAGAATCAAGGGAATCAGAGGATGTAAATGAACTCAGAATAAATGTGATCAATGTTCTCTCTTTCTTTCTTTATTATCATTGAATAAATCCCCCAAATCAAACACATTTGTTTTCTTGTCGAAACAAAATGGTGACTCCACTGGGGATAAATATTATTCGATGGTAACTTAGAAAAAATATTTAAAGAACATTCATCACTTTTTGGCGTCTGTAAAGACGCCAAAATAGCGACTCTTAGCTGAAACATCCTCCCCTTCATCTCTAAAACAGATTATTTAATTCTTCAATCACTAACTATAATCGTGTTTCATGATCGAAGGTTTCTGAATCAAACTACAAGTTACGACCAATGACAATTTTTGAAAGGAATATGCACCGAATCAACCTCCAGAGTGCATGACCGGGTTTATGATAGAATATGCACCAAATCAACCTCCAGAGTGCATGACTCAACTCTTTATGGGAAAAAACAACCTGACTCGAACAACATCTGATGTCGTATCCACTTCACCTAAATCGCTGGAAGGAGATAAAGGTTGGACTGTTGTAATGTCTCGTAAAACAAGAACACAGAATGCAAAAAGCTCTAGTGGACACCCGCTTTCGCCAAGAGTCAAGAGGTCGATAACGTGTAATGCAGCAAAGAAGAATTCTAAAACCGCTCCTCTTGCAATTTATCCCCAACAAGCAGTCTCGCAATTAACAACGCGCGACTTTCCGACTCTAACCGCCTCAAGGGTCAAGTGGACAAAAGAGCAAAAGGGTAAAGCAATAGTGATGGGTTCGCCAATGTCATTGTTGCCTCAGAAAAGTTCACTGATGCTCGTGTCGCCCCAACCAATCGGTAGCGCAGGGAATATGCAGGAGTCAAGCAATATTCCACCCTCTTGCTCTACTTCAACTACGACTTCATCAAAACGTAAAGAAGCCACGATGCATATGGACAAAATGAATCAGGAAAACCTGCCATCCACTAAAGATCATATTAACAAGATGGCCGAAGCACAAAGAACACTAATAGATGAATGCAGAAATCTCAGGGAAGCACTAGCAACCCTTGCACATAATATGGTCCAAATTGTGGCTCCACCAGTAACGAGTACAGCAAACAGACATGAAAGCCGTCCTGAACACTCTCATCCACAGGGGGCAGGATCAAGAGCTGTTCCAGTCACAAGGACTGTAACGCGGGACGATGTAAGACAAGTCGTCGAAGAAATTGTCAGATTAGAAAAAGAGCGAGCAAATACTAGCAACTTCAAGTACCGGACGCCATATCCAAGAGAGATAGAAGATGTTCCATTCCTAACCAATTTCAAACAGCCAGATTTTCAGAAATTTAAAGGAAATGGGTCTCCAGAAGAGCATCTCTTGCACTTCATCACCAGCCTGGGAAATTTCTCTATGATAACTCAACATTGTTTGCGGTTATTTGGATCTTCTTTAACAGGCAAAGCATTTCGATGGTATTCTGCCTTGATGCCTGAGTCGATAAAAACGTGGGAACAAATGCAAGATGCGTTTATATCCAATTTCTTTTCGACAGAACGCGACGTTAGTATTACAGAATTGGCCTCTGTCAGACAAAGAGAAAATGAACCTGTGGAGAAATTCATTAATAGATGGAAGACCTTGGGGGCTTCATGCGGACAGTTACCAGAAGAGAAAGAATAAGTGAACATGTGCTTGAACTCTATGGAACCAAGAATTGCTTTTGGGCTCATGAGTGCTGATATAAAGACTTTTCGAGATCTTGTAACAAAAGCACATGCATTGGAAGTGATGGTTACAAAGATGTCAGTCTTTCGGATCAAGACAGAAAGAAGAGAACCGAATAGATTAATGGTAAATGCTGTTGATCAAGAGAAGAAAAAGAATATTTTTTACAATAAACGAGAAACAAAGAAGAGAGAGGATTCAGATCAAGTTAAAGGAAAGCGGCCACAACTATACGACTCCTACAAGGAATATGTATTCAATAAAGAAGATATGTTACTAATGATGAAACAATTGCTCGCCGCTGGAACTATCAGCTTACCTTCTCCGAAATATCCAGAAGAAGTCGAAATGACTAAAGAAGAAAAATATTGTCATTATCATCGCTGTTTAAGGCATCATACAGAAGATTGTTTTACATTAAAAAATATACTAAAGCGATTGATAAAACAAGGTGAAATAGTGACAGACAAGAAAGTCATTGTGAACATGACGTCTGCAAGAGATCCGACAAAGAACTGGAAAGATAAAGGGAAGGCTGTTGCAAAAAGGGAATGGCAAGAAATGATAAATCCACTCAGAAATTCTCATTATAATTCAGAGTTTATTGAGTTATCCTCTAAAGAAGTTAGTTATGGATTAGCTTCCATTCGCCAAAGAGAGAATGAATCAGTTGAAGAATTCATTAGTCGATGGAAGGACTTGGTAGCATCATGTCAACATCCTCTGCGGGAACCAGAAAAAGTAGAACTATGTTTAGAAGGTCTGAGACCAGAACTGGCATGCCACCTGATCAGTAAAGATTGGAAAACCTTTCATAATTTTACTACGAAGGCTTATGCTCTTGAAAGATGATGGGAAGAGTGTCTGCTTTCCAATCAAAATCAGCCTGCATCACTCGAAAAGAAAAAACTAAAAAAGATTATCAAGATGTTGAAAGAGAAAGCGATGAAGAAGATAGAAATGGTCGTGCGGTTATCATGACATATAAGAGGTCCAGGCAAAATAGAGATCATATGAAGTATTCGTTTGCAAGAAAAGATATACTTCCTATGCCTAATCAATTGTTGGCTATGAAGATTATTGAATTACCTCAACCAAGACACATCGAAGAAATTGAAAATACAAGAGGAATGGATTATTGCCATTATCACCGCAAATTTGGACATCATACAGAAAACTGTAATCCCCTCAGGAACAAGGTACAAAAGATGATCGATAAAGGAGAAATTGTGATGAAAAAAGCATAACAAAAAGAGAAAATAGAGAAAAATGACAGAAGCTCGATAAAGAAAATTCTGGGGGCATCTACGTGAAAAGACGATAGCATGCTTCGTATGGCGAATCGTCAGTAATTGACAAGATCGAGCTATCATAGCTTATATGCTCAAATAAAAAGCAGAGAGCAAGACAAAAGATGTAAGATTGCAATAAAAAAAAGAGCATATTTGTTGCAAAATATGCAGATATGCATTGTAATACCTGTCAGTTCAGGAGATGATCGCTGTTTTGATTTCGAAAGATATCGGTATGATACTTCCAAAATCAAAAGGGGGCAAGACAGGTGAGTAAAAAAATCTGTGAAATGTATTTCTCACCATAGAATATATCTTTTGTGTACATGAATAAAATGCAGGCTTTCAAGCATATTAAGTAATCGCCAGATGAAAAGCGTCGATGATTATCGCCAAAACTAACGCTTTCAAGCATATCAAGTCATCACCAAAGCACGACAGGCTTTCAAGCATATTGAGTCATTGCCAAACACGAAGCGTCAATGACGATTACCAAATGAAAAGCGTTGATGAAATATAAGTGAGTAAAAAGGCTTTCAAGCATATCAAGTCATTGCCAAACGCAAAGCTCGCTACCAAGCATTAATGATCGCTATCAAGCGTTAATGATCGCTATCAAGTGTTGATGATCGCTACCAAGCGTTGAAGATTATTGTTGAAGCGTTGACAATTATCGCCAACACCGAAGAAAATTTTCGCTAGTAAGTACCAATGATTATCACAAAATTAGCAATCATGGCTGTTATCATCAATCGCTTATCAAAATTGCTAGCATCGCCGAGCTGATACACTATTTCAAACACAATAAAATGTTCCCAAAACATTATCAGCGGCAACGAAATATCAATTATTGATTCAGCAACCTAACCAAGTCTATACGACCGGCTACACATAAGATCTAATAACATTTAAGGCAGTTGACGAAGCAGTCACATAAGGCCTATCTCTAATAACATTTAAGGCAGTTGACAAAGCAGTCACATAAGACCTATGCCGTCTGTATAGCTTCCGACAGCGTCTCAGGGAATGGAGAAAAATGCCCTCCCGTGAATGGGTTCGACCTTGCAGATCAAGAAAAAGTGAGTCTCTGAAGCAGGATGACTCCCCAGATCCCTGGTTTAATTTCAGTAGTAACTCATGAAGGTCTCTGAAGCAAGATGACCTCTCATTGATGGACTGACGACCCTAGATTTGGTACCCAATGAAAATCCATACCCTGGGCTTGTTTCTGGTAGTAACTCATGAAGGTCTCTGAAGCAAGATGACCTCTCATTGATGGACTGGCGGCCCTGGGGTTTGGTCAAAGGTAGCCTGGTAAAGCCCCGCGAACTCTAGAGAGTTACTGTGGCTACCCTGTGCGTAAATCCCATTAAATTCACGGCCGTAATTGCTCCAACTACTTAAGAGCTTAAACTGTGTGTGTAAGTGTCAGTCAAGTCCAGTCTAGTTTATTCTAGACTAGTCAAGTCTGGTCGAGTCAAGTTCAGTTAGGTCAAGGTCAGTCTTGTCCAAGTCAAAGTATGGCCAGTCAAAGTGCACTAGCACCATTGCTCAAAAGCATCAAATATGCTCAAAAGCATCAATTATGTGTAGCATTCAAAATGCTGCAGAACATATTAAATATGCTCAAATATGCGATTGCCTGATGGAAATTTTAAATGTTGAATAAAATATATGCAAAAATGCGTTTCTCTTGAATCAGGTTCAAATTACAACAACAGTAAATGCCTTCAAGATATTGGCAATTATCTATTCAAAAGTTCAAAATCTTCGAGATCAATTATGGGTCTTCTATTACAATATATATATTTGTTCTGCTGACAAGAGCCGTAAAGTCTTTTTATCTCTTGCCTTCTTGTTATAAAGAAATATTATTACGCAAGATTCTCAAAGGCAGCAAAGAATGAATTAGTGAAGAATCATCCTTTTCTCTCTTGAATAATCTAAAGATTTAGATATATTCTTTAGATTCGTTAAAGGAGCAGCAAAATCATCCATTCTTCAGGAACATCTGTAAGTTTCACTTCATATATATTATCTTCTAAAGAAATCTTTATGTGAAGATTGACCGGGAAAGGGGGCAGAATTTATGCCTTGGGCTTTAAAGTTATTTATGCCCTGGTCTTCAAAGTTATCTATGCCTTGGTCTTCAAATCAATCTATGCCTTGGTCTTTCTGGTAATCTTTTATGCAATATGGAGGAATTCATATATCGGGAATTATGAAGCATGATTCAGTGTGGACGTTCAAAAGTTGATTCTATATAAAAGCCCAATTATATAATCCGATGCCGTAACTCCTCATTGTTCTAACAGCGATATTATAAGCCTCCAAGTACCAGATCTGATGAAGACAAAGAGCAAACGGAATCTTCATCAGTAACATCTATGACCTTTGAAAATTATTAAATGAAGATCGAAAAAAGAAGTCTTGTTTATTTTTTAATTTTTCAGAATCAACAAAGATCCAAGGAAAAGTCTATGAAGAAATGCTAAAGAATACAAACTAGAAAAGACTCGACAAAAGACTCAGCAATTGAACCTTTTGGTTGAACCTTTTGGAATTGGGGATGACGTCTCCAAGAATGCTATATAAAGAATATAAAGAACGCAGTGCAAAGAACGACACAATCAGCTTAAAAGAGAAGTTTTCAATATAAATTTCAGAATTATCAATGCTTATTAAGGCTGAATTGAACAATTATAATGTCTTGAAATACTAATTCTGACTAATTTGGCAGGAAAGACTATCATTCAAAAGATCGGATTATGCAGATCATGAATAAGGGAAACAATCGAAAAGTTGTTACAGCAGGAGCAACGGAGTTGATCAAAGAGACTGTTGCAGAATTAAAGGAAAGAATCGCTGGAGTTGATCAAAGAGCCCGTTGCAGCCGCAGCGATGTTGAAAGATAGCTCTCTGGTCAAGTTACTCAAAGACAAAGTCGTCACAACTGTTGCAAAGATGAGTTTCGATGAAATAGAATCTCATCTTTTCTAGTGAAGCATCCGCTCGACATTACTGGCTGGGGGCATTCCAGTCTTCTGTTCGAGCATCATCAAATCTTTTGTTCAAGCGCAATCATTCAAGTCTTCCGTTTGAACGTGAACATTTAAGTCTTCCGTTCGAACGTGAGCATTCAAGTCTTCCGTTTGAACGTGAACATTCAAGTCTTCCGTTTGAACATGAGCATTCAAGACTTCTGTTTGAACGTGATCAATCAAGTCTTCCGTTCGAGCAGGGATCATTCAAATCTTCCATTCGAGCGCGAGCATTCAAATCTTCTGGTCAAATATGAGCATTCCTGAGCATTCAAATCTTCCGGTCGAGCACGAGCATTCCAGTCTTCTGATTGAACGCAATCATTCGATCTTCTGGTCAAAGAAGATCATCTAATCTTCCATACAAACATGATCATTCAGTCATCCTTCGATTGCAGTTCATTTAAGGTTCTTGAGGCAGAGGAAAATCGATCCTTCATTTGATTTCAGAAGTCAATCAAAGAAGGATCGAGGGGGCATCTGTTGAGGCATAAAAAATATATCATTGCAGTGGTCAAAGAATCCCATGGAGCTAATATTCTTCAAGGGGTAGTTTAGGTATTTTGGGAAAGTTCCAGCTCAAGGGGTAGTTTAGGTATTTTGGTAAAAATCCAGCTCAAGGGGTAGTTTAGGTATTTTGGGAAAATTCCAGCTCAAGGGGTAGTTTAGATATTTTGGGAAAGTTCCAGCTCAAGGGGTATGTTGAGGCATAAAATAAAGAGAAGAATTGGAGCAGGGAAAGATTAAGGCATTTAGGAAAAAGTTGGAGGAAAGGAACAAAGAAATAGTTCTGAGAACACTTTGCGCGAGACCGCGCAAAGCATATCGTTTGCGCGAGACCGCGCAAAGCATATTGTTTGCGCGTGTCCGCGCAAAGCATGTAACAATGACATAGAAATGACTGCAAGTCGTTTTGTCTCACATCGCCTAAGTCAGAGTTTTACACCTACGAAATGCCTATAAATACCCCGCTCTCTCTCTAAAGGGGTTCGAAGATTTCAGAGCAGAAGAAGAGTGAAGAAGAAGATCAAAGGTAGGAGCATTGGGCTCCTGCAGGTTGCGCGGACCCGCGCGAACGATAGGGTTTGTGCGGGACCGCGCAAACAGACTAGCCTGCAGTCTGTAACAGCAAAGGGCTGTCATACTGCTAAAATGGCTGAAGGCCGTCATGCTGCTCCATCATGCTGCTGAAATGAATGAAGTGTCCAAGCTCATTCTATTCAAAGTTTGAAGGATTGGAATGAGCAGAAGAGATATTCAGCAATTCCTCCTAAGTATTAGGAGATGACCGAAATAGTACCGTTATGCTGCCGAAATTTCTATCTCATTGAAGACTGGTCAATCAGAACAACAATTCCTCCTAAGTCCTAGGAGATGACTGAAACAGGCGTCGAAATGCTGCCAAATTTCCATAAGACTATCTTGTCTACTTTGATTGATTGTACTTTATTTTCAGAATCAAGGGAATCAGAGGATGTAAATGAACTCAGAATAAATGTGATCAATGTTCTCTCTTTCTTTCTTTATTATCATTGAATAAATCCCCCAAATCAAACACATTTGTTTTCTTGTCGAAACAGCACCATAAATCTGATCACCTCGGCTGGGTTGGTGGCGCAGTAAGCCTAGGAGACGAATCGGCACGTGGCCTCTTGCCGAGGAATGGTCGGTTCAGCAAGTCAAGTAGAGGCCTCGGGCCTATGGGCATATGGGTACAGGACAGTCTGTCCCCATCCTGCTCGGCTCGCAGGGACATGCTCACTAGCTCAGCCTAGTTGGGAATACTAGCGCAACACATCTTCGTGCGGATATCGGGCCACAGACCCTTTGAAAATCACCACATTCTCATCGGCTCGTCTTTTAGTATCAAAGGAGCAAATCTAACTAGCTCCGTAAACTTGTTCTCATATTCCGACATGGTCATTCCTTCCTGTTGGAGGCAAAGAAACTCACCCTCCTTTTCATTGCTAAGTGAGGAAGAAGTACTTCTCATGGAAGCGGGTCTCAAACGTGTCCCACGTCTATACGTATCCAGGGGCAACTGTTCGTAGGACTCTGTCCCACCAGAGACTGGCCTCCTTCTCGAACATATAAGTAACCAACTCTACCTGCTCTGCCTCAGTGTAGTGCAGCGGCTTCAACATCTTAGAGATGCAATCAAGCCAGTATTAGACCTCCTTTGGCATGTGAGTGCTCATAAAGGTGGGAGGTCGGAAACGCTGAAAGCGCTCAAATAAACTGCTAGCATTCATGTTTCTAGCAGGGTGCACAAGTGGTGCAGGCGAGACCATATTCATGTTCTAGGCAAGGGCCCCTATGATCGTGGTCCAAACTTGCTGTTGTTACTGTATTACAGGCATCATCTGCTCCAACCTATCAGGAGGAGGGGCCGCCTAAGGCATGCATGGCGTCGAGGTAGACGCACGGTTCTACTCCAAAACCAGTGGTACACTAGGTGTTAGCCCATTTGTGGGGCCAGTGGCCAGCTGAGAATTCGACATAGTCTCAAAATTTGGGTCCAAGCTAGGGTCCGTATGGCTATCGCTTGGGGGAGGTGCCTCGTCAGTCGATCCGCCAAGTGCGAGAAGTGCAGTGCTCCGAGTGTTCTTAGGGGACATTCCCTATATACAACATAACGTGCAACACGCATGAGATTTACCATAATAACACTGAAATGGCCAAGCTATATGTCCTAGAGGGGGGGGGGGTGAATAGGACTATGCCAAATTAAAATAAAATCAGCGAAATAAAGATAAACAAATAACCTTACAATTATAAATCAATTCACAATGTTGAAATCAATTCAACCTTAAATAAGTATTGAGAGGTTGATACAAATTTAGTTCTAAGGACAACCTTACAACATAATAAACAAGGGCTTATGGTAGGACACCTTATTTCTATAACGTCTTTTGAATCAATAACTCAATCTGAATAGAAATAACTAAATAGCAAGGAATTGAAATAAATTGCAGAAATAGAGATCTAACTTATTACCACAATCCCCACGTTTACTTGAAATGTAAATTGTTACAACATTCACATCCACACGACAAAGAGTTATAGTGGTTCGCCTGTGTGTACACCAATTGTCTTTCAACAACCACACAGAATGCTACTCCACTCCTAATATCCTCACACAGGGGATATTAGCGTTTACTATCAAATAGGTTTTCACAGGTTCACCCAAAACCTTTGCAATTGTGTCTTTTTAACTTGGGCTTACACAATTCAAAAACCCACACTTCTGAGTTTTCTGGCTCTCCTCAGATAACCACACAAATTGAGATTTTTCTGGCGAATCCCAAACAAAAACCAAAATAAGATAGAATTTACAAAATTGTAAAATACCTGGATTTCTCCTTTTCGTAGCAGCCTGGTAGAACCAATCAGAGTAGATGTTCGAATAGTTCAATGTCCACTACTCACTTTATTATGGTTCTAAGATTCTAATTAATTTTAGATTTAAACCAGTTGGGCATAGCTATATTTGATTTTGATTCCAAGAAGAAGGAATAAGACAATTCCTCTTTTCAAATGAGATTGAAATATAGGAACAAAATCAAATTAAATAAGCTAGCAAAAAGAGAAAGCAATTATGTACAAAATAGCTTAAAAACAAACACAAACTTATCTTAGAGTGGAGCCTTGAATTCACTTAATTTTCAATGAAAAACTCTGAAATTCATGTGCTATTTATAGCTGAAGAAATTCGTCTTCGACTGGTCTTAGGGTCACCACGGCTGGTCCAAGAATAAACTGATTTTTGAATTTTTGAGCGTGATCGAATCAGACCGTTGTACGACCGGTCGTAGGCAGTCCATGACTGGTCGAAGGCAATCCACGACCGGTTGAGAGCCCTCTACGACTGGTCGTGCGACACTTGATTTAGTTACTGGAGTTTGAGTCGAAGCTTTACGACTGTTCGAAGGTCGAGTCAAGACCATCCCACGACCGGTCGAGCAGACTCCAGGACTGGTCGAAGCCAAACTAGAAAATCTGATAAAATACAACAATTTTAGGACTGGTCGAGGAACTTCTTAGACTCGAACCAGTGCTAGGACTGGTCGAACAAGGTCTAGGACTAGTCTTAGAATAGACCATATTCATGTATTAATATTAAAATGAATTATATAGATTATGTAGCCAAAGTGACCTACCCTAAGGTCAATCAAAGGTTTATCATGAAGTATGGACAATGAAAACTTTATCCACTTAGACTTTGATCATTACGAAGCTTGAGTTATTCTTGATGTAGCTTGACTACCTCACAAGCTTTAAAATCTTTCACGCCCCAAACTCGGAAACCGGGCTCACAAAATTCCTAATCGCCGAATCCGGCGCTGACAGCCTCCGTAGTACCCCATTCTCGGCTCCCAGCGCCCATACGCCAGATTCCGATCCTGGGATCTTACAAGGAGGATTTTCAGCATGAATTTTTTTTTTTGTAATGGAGCATAACCACAAGCATAACCAAGTCACAAAACAACAACACCACATATCCACTATATCGAAAACTTTTAAGTACAATGCGGGAAGGGAAATACAATATAATGATATCAAAGAAAACTCCAAAAGCTCCAGAAAACTGCTGCACGCTCCGAGCTCAACGCTGCTGCAACCTAACGCCACCTGCACGCATCTATCGTGCATAAGCTTACAAAAGCTTAGAGGGTGGTGAAAGTGTGTGTAAGGCGAGTGCCAAGTGTACAATATCAGAGTAATGCGGAAATATGCGGTAAGTCCATGAATGCTATCAGCTATAATAAAGCTATGTGATGCAAGACATGAATGCTATCGGCCATACCAAGGCCATGCGATGCGAGGCCTATGTAGCCAAATGTCATATGCGAGATGCAAAGCAAGCGTGCCAGTACTCATCAAGTACACATATCAGTACAGTTCCTCTCTGGATATCACTGGGGTCTAATACACATCACACTTGATCGCCTCCTCCCTAGTCGCACGGTCGGCAAGTGAAAGAGACTACACTATCCGCCCCACCGCAGTCTGCCATACCTACCCGGCTCGTTGATACGGACACATTTACGAGGTCGGTCAAACTCACCTAGCTTATAGCCCCTCACTCGGGCGGATAAGGCCACACCCCCTTCCAACCGACCACGACACAGTGGGAGACGCGGCCTACTGGTATTCGGCACTCGGGCGCTTGTGTATCCACTCGGTCTAGACGTTGGAGCAACTCCTCGTACTAAAAAGGTTCTGGGACTTTCACCCAAGGACATCCTAAGTGCCCACAAGTTAGAACAAGGTATTTCCCAGATCCGTACTGACCATCCACGATGTGCCCGTGGAAAGGCAACCCCGATGTCGCTTAGGGCATGCAAGGATCAAGTCACACATATGCAAGATGCATGAGTCACACCGTATAATCATGCAAAGAATCTCACGCGTACCACACGATCATGTGAGGCACTCCGTCTCTCATAAGGAGTCCCGTAAATGCCTCAAACCAACGGCTTATGCTATGATCAATCATTCCTCATATCAAGCATACATATGATGCGTATGCACATGAATCATGGAAGTGTACTAAGCACGTTATAAAGTAATGAACTATCCTTATACCGAAGATGGGTCTAGATGGCATACGCACAAGAAGCATGGGCCCATCAACGGGCCCAATGGGAGAGTTATAATGCGGACATTTAACCAACACTATACTTTCAATGTGGACGTCAAACCAACATTGCCCCCAAGGCACGGTCCGTCATAAACATCATTACACGAACCATGGGGAATCACACATTGC
This sequence comes from Magnolia changhungtana, assembly GCA_030180095.1. Taxonomy (NCBI): domain Eukaryota; kingdom Viridiplantae; phylum Streptophyta; class Magnoliopsida; order Magnoliales; family Magnoliaceae; genus Magnolia; species Magnolia changhungtana. Next base: position 689,056 of record JASAUF010000055.1, on the reverse strand, counting down.
AATGGACCTATACACATCTCATTGGGCCTCGACCCAAAGTCCTCAAATGCATCAAATGGGCTACCTCATATGGGCCTTTCATAAATCAAGTGGGCCGCATCAATGGGCCTTAAGTACATTGCAATGGGCCATGTCCCATGGGCCTTTGAATACATCACAATGGGCCTTGTAACATGGGCCTTATATACATTAAGGTGGGCCACATCAATGGGCCGCACCAATATAAGTGGTGATAATGAATTCCACCATTAAAATCCCTAGGGCCCACTATAACATTTATTTCTCATACAATCTGTTCATAGAGTCACTAAGAACTTGGTGGCCCAAGGGTCTAATGGTGGACGTTCAATCGTCACTGTATAGTGTGGTCCACATGATAAATAGATCTATCTTATTTTTGGCCCCAAGCCTTAATACAAGCTTGCCAAATGGTGGACTGTTTGGATGCAACACAAGTATCATGGTGGGGCCCACATGAAGGCCCACCATCCCTTATAATATAAATAATATAACTTATAATATATATATATATATATCTATATACACACATATACACATGCACCCTGTTTCGACAAGGAAACAAATGTATTAACAATGGAATAATTATAAAGACAATCATCATATTTATTGATTCTGAATTCATTTGCATCCTCTGGTATCCCTTGATTCTAAGATAGTTTACAAAGAACTCATTACAAATGACAATTGTTATAGCTAAATATAATTTTCAGCAGCATAACAGCAATGATTTCAATCATCTCCAATGACTTAGGAGGAATAGACAAGTCAATCAACAGTCTTCAAGAGTACGAAGATTCCGGCAGCATTTCGGTGCTATTTTGGTCATCTCCTGAAACTTAGGAGGAATACGTCTCTTTGTTTGATGATTCTTCCTTTCTCTTGATCAAGAAGAACTTGAAGCTTTGAGGACTCCAATCATTCCGACAAAGATTTCACCCATTGTCATTGTTATAAACTGCTAAGCAATAGGTTTGCTACGTCCGCAAACGATATGCTTTGCGCGGTCCGCTGCATGAAACTATAACAAAGACACTCTGCCTTGCTAGCGCTGATTGGCGCAAACTTTCAGGAGTCCAATACTCCTTTGCGCATGGTCGCGCAAAGTGCAGGAGTCCAATACTCCGCACCTTCTGTCTTCTCTTTCATCTTTTCTTCACTTCTAAAATCTTCGAACCCCTTTTCAGAGAATGAACGGGGTATTTATAGACATTTTCACCAGTCAAAATCTCAGATCTGGTCGATGTGGGACAAAATAACATCCAACCATTTTTATCCCATCATCATAGACTTTGCAGCGACACGCAGCAAACGATATGCTTTGCGCGGTCTCGCGCAAACCCTCAATCCTCATAAATCGTTTCATGTTCTCCGCGAATCCTTTCACTTTGCTAGCCAATGGGCACAACTATTTCACTTTGCGCGACCTCGCGCAAAGTAGACTTGAATCGTGATTTCTTGTTTCTTCAACTTGCTTTCTTGATATCTTTTCTTCTTCACTTCCTTACTTATTTTATGCCTCAACAGATGCCCCCTTGATCCGTTCTTTGCTTTTTCAGAAAAACAAAGGAAAGAATCAAATCACTCCTTTTTTATAAGGTTTACGCGACCACACAAGAAAGCTCCTGGTCGAGTACCATACTTACAAAAAATCCTATAAATAGTCCAACTACTTAGTCATTTTCATGAACTGCTCTCTGCTGGAATTCGACTCTGGCGATTTTTTCCCACGCAAACCTCCAACTTTGCGCGACCCCATGCAAAGCGTCTCACTTTGCGCGACATCCTCTGAACTTGAGATTTTTCGTGTAAACCCTTATACTTTGCGCGACCTCACGCAAAGTACTCTGCACTTAGAAAATTTTCAACACTTAGCCATTTTCTTCTTTCTTCATTCCTTACTCTGTCACCTATCTTCCTTCTTCTGTCCTTTTTCCATGGCTCGTATTAAACAAACAGCCCGTCTTGTGTCTCCTTCTAATTCACCTTCTGATCAACCTCCTGCTAAGCGGACAAAGACAACTTCCAGAAATCCCGCTTATTTCAAAGAACCCGTTCTCCCCACTTTTGATTTTTCTGATCGCATTAAGTCTTTACCCTCTCCCATTCACAGATCCATATCATTAGGAGATATTAAATGTCCTCCTAAGCATGGTAGAGAATATGACTGGGACGAATGGTTGAAAACCACAGCTCACATTCGTACCGATAGTGAGAGACCACCTCTCCGAGAAGATACTCCTCCCGCTTCTCGCTCGAAGAAAACTCGCCGCAATAAGGCGAAAGAGTTTGCAGAAAAAATCAAAGAACATAAGAAGAAACGACTTCAAAACTCGTGGGACTCAGTACGAGTTGTTGAAGGAGTCATGAAGTTTGACAACCCTCATGCAGAGGGCATGACAATCATTCCCATAAAGGTATATCGCCATCAGTCTATGCTAGACTGCGAATCCAAAGATTGTGTCCATGGCGAGAGGTTGATGTACACTGAATCATGGGCCTCAAGAGAGCCCCGAATCTTAGAAGGAACTATTCAAGCTCAGAAGCCGCGACAGAAGATAGGAGAAGCTCGTCCCATGATCTTCTTAACTCCCTTCCACAGTCCTCATGATCTCTTTCCTTCTCATTTCTATGAGACGGTGCGACAGCGCTTCAGAGATCGAGAACAACTCTGGGGCACGCAGAATTTCGCATTAGGGGCTTGTTAACTGCTCGTCGCTACTATTCTGAATGGGCGGAAGCTATCTTGCTGAAGCATACGAGCACTCTTGCAAAGATAGGCCTTTATGATGCAATAGAAGTAACCTCAAAATACTTCTATCGGGAACCCAATATTCTAAAAGGCTTCCTTGAATACTGGTCGCCTACAACCAACTCCTTCCATCTTCCTTATGGCGAAATGAGCATATCTCTTTGGGACCTTCATCGTATAGCTGGTCTCACAATAACAGGCAAATTCTATGATGAATTTATTCCGACAAACAGAGAATTGGCTTTTGTGTCTTCTCCAGACCGCAAGCCTTCCATCTCCGAAACTACTATAGAACTGTTCAGAGAGATGGGCAAATTTCCCAACTTCCACAAAATTCCCCCTCTGCAATGGCTGGCTCATTTCTCTAGGGGTCTCAGGTATTTACCAATCTGATCACCATTCTCCTTCTTTATATTCTTACTATTTAACCATTCCTGCATATTAACCTCCTTCATTTTTCTTTGAAGGTTTCGTGACTGCCGCTCGAAAGAATTAACTAAGCTTCGAGATACAATAAGAGGAAAGCCAGAATATAGCCCTTTCGGAGAACTTGCAGCATTCTTGGCTTACTGGCTAAGCTTGGTCGTATTGCCCAGCTCCAAGTGGGCAGATGCTGTTCGTCCCACTGTCTTTGTTGTAGCTGGTGCTTTAGCGGAGGGCCATAAATATTCTCTTGCTCCTCCTGTATTATGTTCTATCTACAGGGCCCTTGGAGAAATAGCTATCCACATAAAAGACCCGACTCTGGGAGCTTCATCTGCACATACTTCTTGGCATTATTTTACAGGGTGGCTTGGAGTTTATTTCCCTTGGACTTTCGAAGCTTCGGAGCAAGCATATTCTCATCCTTCTCATCTTCCACTCTGGTTCTTTCAGCAAAGAGCAATGGCTAGAAGAGCATATGAGTGGGTTGCGAATAAGATTCGAGATGATGATCAGATAAACTTCTTTCAGTTCCGCCTTTATCGCTATACCGCAGACACAGACATGGTGGACAACGAAACTCTTACTGCAGCAGAGAGAGCTTTCTTCTTTTCTATTCGCTCATGCAGTTTACCTCTGCGGGAAGGGACAGAATTCTAGAGAGAACCTTACTACCCCAGTCATTTTGCTCGTCAATTTGGTTATGATCAAACTGTGCCCAAGATCGCGGGTTGGTTACCGTAAAAATGCGTTGTTATGGAACTGTCCTCTTAATTGGGCCATGATATGGAAACAATTGCTGAATGGCTGCGTTGGTTCCCTCTTCATAATTTCAGGCTGTGATCGCATAGTCCGTACATCATATAGCTGGATGCGATGGTGGGATCACCAATCATACCTGGTCAATAAATGCTTGCAGAGAGATTCTTCTATCTTTCTTCATCCACCCAGGCTGAAGGGCAGAAATTTAGAGAGCGGAATTGGCTATATTCCGGAGAAGAGCCATGCATCTCATCCTGGAGAGATTTGCAGAAAGATATCATTGGAAGATCCCATCCGTGAAATCAAACCCATCAACACTTTGGATGGCTGGTTTGCCCACGGAGATCTGAGAGAATTTGAGAAATCTCGTCGGGATTCTTCAAACCAGGCTGCAGATAATGCTGAAGGTACATCTTCTCCAATTCCTGCAGAAACTGCAGCGGTTCAAGAAGGACCAGCTATTGGTACTTCCACATCTCCTCCACAGCCCCTTGGTCCTAGTCCATCTTCTCCGATGACTAGATCAAGAACGCGTTTGCAATCATCATCCCCTATCTCTCCAGAAAGAACTCGACCAGCCTCTGCTTCCCCTATAATCCAAGAGCCTGCATCGGAGAGCAACCAACCCGTTTCTTATAAAGGGAAGCAGGTTATCATTGAAGAAGTTGACGAAGAAATTTTGGAAGATGAAAGTTCAACTTCATCATCAAGTACAACTGAATCTTCGCAAGATGAAGATAGCGGAGATAGTGATAATGGTGAAGATAAAGATGATGACTTTGAAGAAGGTGAAGTTGATATTGGCGAAGAAGAGGAAACAACTGCGAAAGAAGTTGAGATAGAATCTTCCCCTGCAACTGCTAAGACTCCTTCTAGCATTAATGTTCCTGCTAAATCTCCTGCAGCTGAGGAAGATGAAGAAGAGCCTTTAGATTATGGAGAATATGGGTATTCACCAGGTAAAGAAAATTTTCATATACATATCTTAATTTATATTATAACAACTATTATTTATTTAAAATCATTGCATCTCCCTTTTTAGGTGCCCAAGTTGCAGAAATAGGTGCTATCTCTTCAGTGAGCCCTCTTGTAATATCTTCACCAAGAGCACCTGTAGTTCCATTGGTAGTACAGAGAGTAGTGGCTCGTGAAATTATATTTCCTACAGAAACTACTGACTTGCCAACTCCAGCTACCAGAGATTCCAGTACAGAAGCTAGAGCACCATCTTTTGCTGATATGGTGGGACTTGGTCCTTCCATAGCTCCAAGAGCTTCTCCTTCTGTTAGTCGTGTTCCAGTGACAGGTATATATATGCACTGCTCATCTTCACTCAAGACTATATATATTTCATAATAATATATTGAATATCCTTCTTCTTTTACTATAGGAACTCATCCCTGCAGCGGTGCGGCTAGTTCTGATTCTGTAACCACTACTTCTGAACTATCATCCTTTGTAAATATTCCTGCTCATAAAATGCTTATGGTGAAACATTCTTTGTTAGCAATAATCCATATCTTCAGAAATCCTGATCAATGGTTGGACTTGGATGTTGCTATAGAAATTTTGGAAAGCTCTGCTAAGATGGCCAGAATCAACATATCTCCTTTGCGGGATTCACTCCTCAAATTTCGTGATTCCGTAATTTCTTTGGCTTCGGTAGAGAATGTTACAATTGCTCCTGAGATTTTAGAGTGTAGAAGGCAGTTGGCTTCATCACAAGAACAAGCTCTTCTGACAGCTTCATCAATTTCTAAACTTGAACAAGAGCATATAATTCTTCAGATCAATTAAAGATTCATGTTGATGAAAGCAAGACTATTCAAGACCGCATTGCAATTTTAAAGGAAGAAATCTCATGCAATTGGAGAGGAAGAATCATGAACAGTTTTAATCATTCAGATGTTGAAGAGAAGATACTGGTGAATGCTCAATCTATTGATGTCGAAAAATCCGCACAACTTCAAGGTAAAGAAATGATCGCTTCTTTGGAGAATAAGCTTGTCTTTGGCGTTCTGATCATGCGGACTTATTTTGAAGAAAAATCTAGACATGATGCAACTCAGTGTAGCAATTGAAAGAAGATTTGCTCAGATATTCGAAGTAATGGGGATTACAGAGGATCTTTGAATCATGTAATTTTAAACATGTGATATTTGCTTTCGTGTTTCTTGGATGTAATTTATCATATATCTCATGATAGTATTTTGGGATGTTTTATGATGGTATTTTCTGTCTTGCATATTGATGATACTTATACTAATATTATCAAATTATATTTACATTTTATATAATAATTTTATTATATTTATATTTTTTATCAATATTATCAAGTTATATTTATTCTTTATATAATAATTTCATTACACATTTTTTTTTTACAATTTCTAAACCTTTTATGCTTTGTTAGTACGGGATTTTCTAGGTGAGTATTTAAATTGGCGGTACTAAGTTTCAATTCAATTAGCCACACGCAGTTTATGCTCATGAGTAGTGCGCACACACACAATTTAAGCTCATGAGTAGTGGAGCATTTATGGGTCTTATGTGATGGCCACTGTAACTCTCGAGAGTTCACTTTTGGGCTTCTCACTGCCTTGAGCTCACGGTCACGGTCCATCAGATGGGCCCATTGACGCTACCGGACGGTGAACTGTTGGATTTACGCACAGGGTTGGCCACGGTAACTCTCTAAAGTTCGTAGGGCTCGCAAGGCTACCTTTGGGCATCAAATCTAGGGTCGCCAGTCCATCAATGAGTAGGTTTAAGCCCTTCCTCACGAGTTACTACAAATCAAACCCTAGACCTGGAGGGTCTTACGCACGGCAGTTGGCATAAAGCTCGCACCGCGCCCCCCTGTTTTCTTCGTCTCGCAAGGTCGAGCCCATTCACGGGAGGGCATTTTCATCCGTTCCCAGGCATATAGCCGAAGCTATACGAGACGGCATGGGAATTACGGTGACTAGTCTTCACAGATTTATGGCCTTTTAGGCTTTGAATCCTTGACTTCGTCAGCTACCCGCATGGGTGCGCACGATGGTCTTCGCGGGCTTTTTAGGGCCACTGACTCCTCGCCGCTGCCCGAATGGCGATCTTCATAGGTCTTACGTATAGTTGGCCGACTCTTTTAGAGCTTGATCCTTTGAGAGCACTTTTTTTTTTTTTTACGAGCTTGATCTTTTTTTATTTGGCTCAATTTGGCTCTTTTGGGATTTGGCTTGGCTATACTGCCTCTTTAATTGATATTGATACATCTTTGCTTTTAATAATATCTTCAAGAAAATCCGTGCCTTGTAAGGCGATAATATTTATCTTCAATCTTCAAGAAGATCCCATGCCTTGTAAGGCCATAATATTTATGATCATCATCATTGCCAATATAATATATATTTCCGAAATATCTTCAAGAAGACCGGCAATAATGTTTATACTTTTGATAGTATTTTCAAGAAGATCCTTATCTTGTAAGGCCATAATGCTTTTGTCATACCCTTATAAGAAAATCCGTGCCTTGTAGCCTTGTAAGGCAATTTTCAAGAGAATCTTCAAGATAATGATATTGTCTTTATCATACTTATTTGGTGATGATGATGATCATATATATTTTCCAGATTTTGATGCTTGATAATTGACATGCTTGTGAATTTCTTCTTCATAGCTTCTTTTGTTGACATATAGACATGATTTTATTTATCTTTGCCCCCTTTTGATACAGAATCATTATGCTAATAATATTCCGGATCAAAATCCATATGTCTATTTTTAGGGATAATATCTTTTGATGAAGCGGGCGTTGACGAGTACACCAGTATCCTGTCCTTCTTGATTTGTGATTTTATATGCCCCATTGGAATATACTTCTTTTATCACATATGGACCATCCCATTTAGGCTCGAACTTGCCCCCTGTCCGGCGAGTGACCACTATAGGTCCTTTCAACATTAACACGATATCCCCTTTTTTGAAAGAGAGGTATTTGACCTGTTTATCAAAGGCAGCCGATATTCTGGCCTGATATGATTGCAATCGCTGCTGAGCTACAAGACGTTTCTCATCAAGCAGATCTAATTCTTTCAGCCTTATTTTTGCATTTTCATCATCTGTTATAGACTGATGTACTGCTATTCGTAGTGATGCCACCTGCATTTCAATTGGGATAACTGCCTCCATACCGTAGATTAATGAATACGGTGTCGCCCCTGTTGCTGTACGATGGGTAGTTCTGTAGGCCCATAATGCTTCTTGTAACTTTTCATCCCAATCGCGTTTATTGCCTATCACCGTTTTCTTCATTATCTTGACAATTGTTTTGTTAAACGCCTCTGCTAATCCATTGGCTGGAGGATAGTAAGGTGTTGAAAAAGAATGTTGGATGCCGAACTTCTGACATAACTTTTCCATGCCTCTATTTTTAAAAGGGGTGCCATTATCAGTGATGATCTTCTTCAAAATACCATGACGGTATATTATAGCATGCCGGATAAAATTGACCACGTCTTTCTCTTTAACACTACGCAAGTGCGATCGCTTTAATCTTGTCCATTTGGAGAAATAGTCTGTTGCTGCCAGAATATACTGTTTTCCTTTAGATGAAGGGGATTTATGGGACCGATTACGTCGAGTCCCCAGGCTGAGAAAGGCCAAGAAGCCACAGACTGATGTAATTCTTCTGGAGGAATATGTATTACATCTCCATGTATTTGACATTCATGACACCGTTTTGCATATTCTATCGCATCTTTAAACATAGTAGGCCAATAATAACCCATTCGATGCACTCTATGGCATAAATTTTGGCCGGCTTGATGTGCTCCACATTCACCTGAATGTGCCTCCCGCAACATCTGGTTTGATTCTTGCTTGTCCAAGCACCTCCAGACAGGATATAGGCAACATTTCAACGGTTTCTTTGATAACTTCGGCAGATGGCAGGAATCTTCTTTCTTCTATAGTTACCTGAAGAGGACTTCGGTTTGTGCAGGATAAAGCCGCTGCTAAACTGGCTAAAGCATCTACTTTTGCATTCTCCGACCGCGGTATGTGTTTAATTTCCACATAATAAAACTGTTCAAGCAACTGTTGTGCCTTCCGATAATAAGGCAAAAGTTCTTCTTTCCTTACTTCAAATTCATTTGTTAATTGATTTATAATCAATTTAGAATCTCTGAAGATATGCAATGATTTTATTTCCATTTGCTGTGCTATTTCCATTCCGATGATAAGAGCTCTATATTCAGCTTCATTGTTCGTGCACGCGGTACCCAACGTGAAAGAATATGGTAATAAATTGCCCTGAGGCGTAATGAATATCACTCCTGCCCCCGCTCCCGATACTCGAGCATCACCATCAAAATACATCTGCCAAAGATTCTGAGATTCAGCCAACATAACCTGTTCATCTGGGAATTTATCATTGATTTCTTCATTTTTTGCTATAGGATGTGCTGCGAGGAAGTCCGCCATAGCTTGTCCTTTCACTGCTTTTGCAGGCTTATATGAAATAGTATATTCTGATAACAACAGCATCCACTTGGCTAGTCTTCCCGATAACATTGGCCTGGTCATCAAGAATTTTATCGGATCTGCTCTTGAGACCAGAGTTATATCATGGGAGAGACAATAATGCCTCAACTTTTGCACAGCGAATACCAACGCCAAACATTCTTTTTCAATCATAGAATAATTAGATTCTGCCCCCATCAGTGTTCGGCTTAGATAATAAAGAGCAGTCTCTTTTCCGGCTTCGTTTACCTGTGCCAACAAAGCACCCAAAGAATTTGTAGCGGCAGATGTATATAAGATAAGTGGCTTACCTTTTACTGGAGCTGTTAACACCGGCGGCTGTTTCAACAATTCTTTAATTGTATCAAAGGCATTCTGACAGGCGTGATCCCATACAAATTCCGTATCTTTCTTCATTAACCGTGAAAATGGCTGACACCTTCCTGCAAGGTTCGAAATGAAACGGCGAATATATGCCAATTTTCCTTGTAAGCTTTTTAATTCCTTCAGCGTTGCTGGTGGCGGCATATTTTGAATAGCTTTAACTTTTTCTGGATCAATTTCAATTCCTCTGTGCCGTACAACAAAGCCGAGGAATTTACCGGAAGACACTCCGAATGCACATTTAGCCGGATTCATCTTTAATTGCTTCTTTCTGAGTTGTCGGAAGACTGATGCTAAATGTTCGCGGTGCTCTTGATGATCTCCGGATCTGACTACCAAGTCATCAACATAGCATTCGACATGTTTATGCATCATATCTTGAAAGATATTTTTCATTGCCCTTTGATATGTTGCCCCAGCATTTTTGAGACCGAAAGGCATAACTTTATAACAGTAAATTCCAAGCGGCATTCTGAAGGCCGTCGCCTCTTCATCTTCAGGCGCCATCCTGATTTGATTATAGCCTACATATCCGTCCATAAAGGACATGATAGCATACTGAGTAGTGCTATCAATTAGTAACTCTGTTATCGGGAGAGGGAAATCGTCCTTTGGACATGCTTCATTTAGATCTCTGAAGTCAATACATACTCTAATCTGTCCATTCTTCTTTTTCACCGGAACAATGTTTGATATCCATTTGGGATACTTAACTTCTCTGATGAACCCAACCTTTATTAATTCATTTACTTCCTTTTCGATTAACGGAATTAGGTCTGGGTGAAATCGCCTTTGTGCTTGCTTTACTGGTTTCTTTTCTTTGGAAATATTTAATCGATGCATTGCTACAGAGGGTTCTAGTCCCGGCATTTCTTCATATGTCCAAGCGAAGACATCTTTATTTGCTTTGAGAAGTTGGCCATATTTCTCAGTTTCCTGATCTGAAAGGCTAACGCTGATGAATGTGTTCCTTGGCTCTTCTGCTGTTCCCAAATTTATTTCTCGCAGGCCATCTATCGTCGGTTGCCCCCCGTCTTCTATTTGCCTTGGAGCGGTTTCAGGATATTCAACTACCTTAGTATCTGGTGTAGCTGAAGTCATGTTAACTGATACTATATTTACTGCTGATTCTGCTCCCAATCCTTGGAATTTTCTTCGCTTTTCCTGATTAACCCCGAGAGGGATCTGAATTCCTTTCCCATGATTCAAGCCGGTGGGTTTGTCACAATCAAAACCCATATTTCTCATGATTTTCTTGCTTGCTGCACTGTATTTCCTCAAATTCTGCGGTGCTAACTCTCCATGATATATATTGCTTATATTTTCATCCCTCACTTCTGATGCAGCGTGAAACTCAATTGGTTCAGGATATTTAGCATTAGCTTTGACTTGAAATGTTCTTGGAGCGGCTGCAAATGGCTTACATCTTTCGATATTGGGTAATGGCACTGTGTAATTGGACTGTAAGACTTTCAATTTGTTGCTCGACAATAGTGTCAACGGCGGTTGTCCCGGTTGTCTCAGCGCTTTGGTACAAAATAAAATTTCTTTCTTGCCTCTGCAGACAGGAAGATTCTGCTCTTTCTTCTTTAACTTTATTTATCCCTGGCATCTTTACGATTCTCTTCCCATCATCATTTCTCATTTCTTCGAGAAACATTTATAATAGCTAGCATCTACAAAGAAAGACTCAGCTTCTGTATAGGGTTTTGCATCAGCCATTACTTTACACTGCATCCCATCTTTACAAGTATTTGAAGCACTGGTGTAGAGTAGAAGGTATAATATTGTATTGATGTATCCACGGCCTTCCCAAGAGAAGGTTATATGTCGTCACAGCATTTATAACGTGACATACAACAGTAGTAATTAATTCTCCCACCTCTAATGTTACTGTAATTTTTTCGAGCGCGCGTTGTCCATCTTGATTAAATCCTTGTATCATCATTCACAAGACGTACAAAGTCTGAATGGCGAAAACCCAATATAGTAATCATGGAGAGTGGCAGAAGATTCACTGCATACCCATTATCTATCATAATCCGTTTTATCTTTCTTTCGCAAATGTATCCTTCTATCATCAATGGCCTGTTATGTTCCTTTTCACCAATTAAATCATCATCAGAGAAAGATATTACTGGTAGACAATTCATTTTTTCATTATTTCTTTCATTCTTCATTTCTGCCAGTAAAGTTTCTCTCATATCATGATCAGACAGTGCTTGAATCAAACTCTGTCGAAATTCTTCTGACAACTTGAGCGCATCGTAAATACTTAATCGCGCCGGTATACCCTTCAAGTGACTAACTACATCATAAGCCACTTTTTTCGCTGCATCTTTAATATTCTGTCTTTCAGTTACTTCTTTCCTTATGATTCCTGTCTTTTGTTTTGCGTGGACTTGTTATCTGCTTCCCTGATCGTAACGTAATCATTGTTGCATTTCTTATCGACTTTTTCTCTTTCATTCCCCGAGTATTTTCTTGTATTGACAATACATTTACTGTCGCCCTTGCATTCTTTTCTTTGCTTCCGCTGGTTATTATGTCACCTCTGTTTATCATTCGCTGTATGATGCATTTTAACGTATAACAATTTTCCGTCGGATGTCCCACTAGGCGATGATAACGGCAAAAGTTTCTTTCTCGAGTCCTCGTCACATCTTCAGGGCGTTTTGGTTCTGGTAATTCCAAGGTACCTGCTTTTAACAATTGTTGCATCATAGGCACCACATCCTCTTTATCAAACTCAAATCCTTCATGAGAATCAAGCATTCTGAGCTTTTTTCCACCGTATCTGTCCCTTGCTTGATTCCAGCCTTCTTTTCCTTCCGGCCTTTTATCTCTTGAGCCCCTCGTATCTTGATTCTTCTTATCCCGATCAATGGTATTGACAGTTGTCCTGCCAGGTATTCTTCTGACAGTTTCATGATGAAATGCCGGCATTTTGCGAGTCATCAGTTCTAATGCATGGGCTTTGGTAACCAGATCGCAAAAGGTTCCGATATCAGCGCTGATGAGTCCAAACACGATTCCTGTTTCCATAGAGTTTAGACACATTTTGACTTGTTCCTTTTCTTCCGGCAACTGCCTGCATGATGCCCCCAGTGTCTTCCTTCTGTCTATGAATTTTTTGACTGGTTCTCCCTCTCGCTGCCATACTGAAGCTAATTCTGTGATGCTAACATCGCGCTCTGACGAGAAGAAGTTTGACATGAAAGCATCTTGCATTTCTTCCCATGTGCGATGGATCCTGGTGCTAAATTTGAATACCACCTGAAAGCTTTACTCGTCAATGATGACCCAAATAAGCGTAAACAGTATTGAGGTATCGTGGAAAAATTCCCCATGCTGGTGATGAAATGCATCAGGTGTTCTTCTGGTGATCCTTCCCCATTAAATTTCTGAAAATCTGGATGCTTAAAATTGGCTGGGAATGGAACATCCTCTACCTCTCTTGGGTAGGGTGTTCGGTATCTGAAACGACCGGTATTTGCGCGCTCCCTTTCTATTCTGACCGCTTCTTCGACGACTTGTCTTACGTCATCTTGTGTTATAGCTCTTGTCACCGGAACGGACCCTCGGGATCCTATCCCCTGCGGACGGGAACCTTCAGGTTGGTTCTCTGCCATGTATACTGCGGCCTCTTGACTGTTCGTCGAAGCTATTATTGGAGTAAAACGAGAGTATGTTGACGTAACAGGGCTTGTAAAGAGGGGAGAAATTGGAGTCTCATTTGATTCTTGTGTAATTCCCATGCTTTTAACCGATTGAGGTGATACAGCTATAGGCGAGCTTATTTGAGGTGATGTGGGCATCGGAGATCCTATCATCAGTGCTTTGCCTTTCTGTGCTTCTGTCCATTTGGTCTTCGGGGCGACCAAAGCTGAAAAATCTTGTGACGAGAACTGCGGAGCAGCTTGTTCAGGATAAATCGCCGGAGGAGCAAGCTCGGGTTTTCTTCTTGCTATGCTTCGTGTAATTGGTCCCTCAGTTCTTGGTACCAGCAATTTTGCCTTGCGACTCTTTAAGGTTTTTGCTTTTGTCTTTTTGGACAAGACCAAAGTCCAGTTTTCATCACTCTCTTGTGGTTGAGGTGAAATGGAAATGACTCCCGCTGTTACTGGAGTCATTTTACGCCTGCTTGTAGTGCTTGCTTTCATATACTCAGGAGTTCGGCTTGGCACATATTCAATTACGAACCCAGTAGCGATGAATCGGAAGTTCACTTTTCTCGCAATATTAGCCATTAGTAGTGTTGTGTGATTGAATTTAGGTACCTTCAATAATAACACATATCTAAAATTAGTACATGAAAGACTAAGTAAACTATCTTGGAGATGAAGGGGAGGATGTTCCCTCTGAGAGTCGCCATTTTGGCGTCTAATAGATGCCAAAAATAGTGACGAGAGTCTTACAACTTTCCCAATGTTAATGTTAAATAAGACAAATGTCCCCAACAGAGTCGCCATTTTGTTTCGACAAGGAAACAAATGTATTAACAATGGAATAATTATAAAGACAATCATCATATTTATTGATTCTGAATTCATTTGCATCCTCTGGTATCCCTTGATTCTAAGATAGTTTACAAAGAACTCATTACAAATGACAATTGTTATAGCTAAATATAATTTTCAGCAGCATAACAGCAATGATTTCAATCATCTCCAATGACTTAGGAGGAATAGACAAGTCAATCAACAGTCTTCAAGAGTACGAAGATTCCGGCAGCATTTCGGTGCTATTTTGGTCATCTCCTAAAACTTAGGAGGAATACATCTCTTTGTTGATGATTCTTCCTTTCTCTTGATCAAGAAGAACTTGAAGCTTTGAGGATTCCAATCATTCCGACAGCATTTCAGCCCATTGCTGTTAAAAACTGCCAAGCAATAGGTTTGCGCGGGTCCGCGCAAACGATATGCTTTGCGCGGGTCCGCGCAAACTATAACAGCACTCTGCTGCCTTGCGCGGATTGGCGCAAACTTTCAGGAGTCCAATACTCCTTTGCGCGTGGTCGCGCAAAGTGCAGGAGTCCAATACTCCGCACCTTCTGTCTTCTCTTTCGTCTTTTCTTCACTTCTGAAATCTTCGAACCCCTTTTCAGAGAATGAACGGGGTATTTATAGACATTTTCACCAGTGAAAATCTCAGATCTGGTCGATGTGGGACAAAATAACATCCAACCATTTTTATCCCATCATCATAGACTTTGCGCGGACACGCGCAAACGATATGCTTTGCGCGGTCTCGCGCAAACCCTCAATCCTGCGCAAACTGTCTTCATGTTCTCCGCGCAATCCTTTCACTTTGCACAGTCTGGCACAACTATTTCACTTTGCGCGACCTCATGCAAAGTAGACTTGAATCGTGATTTCTTGTTTCTTCAACTTGCTTTCTTGATATCTTTTCTTCTTCACTTCCTTACTTATTTTATGCCTCAACACACCCACATACTCTCACACACACACACGCATGCACACACACGTGCACACTCACACACGCACGCACACACTCATAAGGGGCCCCACCGTCCACTGGACGGTGGGTTACAACACATGCATCGTAGGTAGGCTCTCCACGTCCGCTTTGGACGGTGGGAATAAAGCACATACATCATTTGTGGGCTCCACGTGGGGCCCACTGTAATGTTTATACTCCATCCAAACCGTGAGGTCACGGACTACACCTCGGAAATGAAGAGGAAAAATAAATTTCGGATTGATCCAAAACTTCAAGTGGGCCCAGTGGAAGGTTCTAATGGTGGAGTTCAATCACCTTCTTTGTTTCTTGTGGTGTGGGCTACCCGAGCCATGGATCGGCCTCGATTTTCGGAGGGGACCCACCTTAGGGGTGGTCCACCTCATGGACGGTGTGGATACAACATATACATCATGGTGGGGCCCACACGACAGGGCCGTGGGACCCTATCCGCCCGCTTTGTACACGCAGGCGGCCTGCTTTCGCTTAGTGTCGTGCCCAGGCCAGTGACAGCAAGCCGTCTTGCCTTGATTATATATATATTTTTTTTTAAAAAACCGTATTTCTGAGGTTTTTAGGTGTGGGGCCCACTTCAAGTGAATCCACCCCGTCCACTGGATTCTACGACCCGATACCTTCCAAAGGAGTCCAATATCCGATATTTTTCGGCGCATAAAAAAAGTCAGGGTGACTTTCAACGGTAAGAACCACTATTTTGCATGTTATGGTCCGCCCGAAAATCGGATGGACTTCATTCTTCGGCTCAACGTCTAAAATAATACAGGGAAAAGGATGGACGGCATGGATTGAAGACATGCATCAAGGAGTGGCCTGCATAAGTGGCCCACCCAATGAGTTTTGAAACAAAGCCGATTTTTCATGTTTTCCTTCCAACGTCCAGAGAGTCCCTGGACTCTCTTTTCTTTTTTTCTTTTTTTTTGGGCATGCAATACCTTTAAGGTGCATCCTTGTAGGTGGGCCACCACATGGTGAGGTGGTGTGGTCACCATACATATGTAAAGTGGGCCCCACCTTTAGATGGTTTGGATCCAATACATGCTCCATTGTGGGGTCCATCCAAGTGGGCCATACAATCATATCATCATTCCAAGGTAAAAAGAGAAAGGGAAGAGAAGGAGAGAGATCGGAGTAGCCAAGGGACCCCGCCACTATGGGTCCCTCAAATGATCATAATACATACATCTAGATAGGTCTCACCACAAGTGGGCCCTTAAAAGATGGAAATCAAGAAATTAAAACACCCACCGTCGATCTTCTTCGGTCTGTTGGAACGCCAACCTTCTTGTGCTCCTCTTTGACGGTGGAGATTGGAAATCAAGGGCTAGGATGGGAGGTTTTGGGAAGGGAAAGGTGGGCCTCACACATGCATTTTTTCTTCTCATGAAAGGCTCCCAACGTGGGATTTTTTCTCATTTGGGTTGCTTGGAAGGTGTGAATTGAAAGAGAGAGAGAGAGAGAGAGAGAGAGAGAGAGAGAGATAAGGAGAGGTGATGGGTGTGATGGGTGAGTGATGTGAGGTGAGGGATGGGTGAAGTGAGAGGTGGTTTGACTTTGGTGAGAAAAAGCATGGGTTGGTTTACTTGTGGAGAAAGGTGATGTGTACTTGACATTGATTGATTGATTGATGGGATTGATTCGATTGATTAGATTGATTTGACATGTTGTAGAGATTCTCTCGGGATCGTAAAAGCGCGGCGTTTCTTTGAAATAAACGTCGGCTCACATCTTCTAGTCAGGGTATCGGATCGGTGTGTGAGTCGCGGCGTTAGAACCGCGGCGACGGTGCGGTCGCAACGATACAGGTCTTGGATTAAACCGACTGGAATCTACAGGATACGATTTACGGTCGTGTGCAACGTCGATTATCAGTCGCGGATTGTCGAACTTCGACGGAAAGGATCGCTGGATTCATCGGAACAGTACGAACTAGGATACGGGTCTTACAAAATCAATGTCACTTTGAGTTGCACTTGAGTCCCGTACTTATATTTGAATCTTGAACTTCCACTTGCACTTGAACTTGAGTCTTGACCCTGAGCTTTTCTTTATTATCTTCTACATTGTAGCTTGAACTATCATTAAGCTTGAAGAATTCTTTGAACTAGACTTCAAGTGTTGACATGGTGTCTCAAATAGATTTATCAAGATATAAACACAAGACATACGAAGACGTTTTGACTCACAAAATTTGACAATAAAAAAGGAATCAAATCATAGCACTTACAATCTCCCCCTTTGTCAAATTTGTGACAAAACACCTCTCATACTTTAATAAGATAAGCATCACATTGTATAATAATGAATCATGCACCAATTGTCATAAAATAAGCATCCCCTTGAGACAACTCAACTCCCCCTGAGTTAGTACACCTCAACTCCCCCTGAGTAGGCATATGTTGTGTACCCTCATCATATCAATCACATAATCCATAGAATTCACAAATTCTCCCCCTTTTTGTCAAAATATGACAAAGGAAGAAACAAAGATAGGATAAGAAAGATAGAAATAGAGATAGCAACTCAGAAAGATAGGAAGATAAAAAGTTCAGGGTTAAGAACATTACATAAGAAGTGATCAAGGTGAGTCAGAGTACATATCAAAAGAGTTATCAATTAAAGTTTAAAATAGGCATCCACACAACCAAAGATGGTAAATTAGTAAAGTTATTACAGACCAAAGATTTAACATTCTCAATCTGATCCAGAAGATGGAGCAGGTATGTTAGGATCACTTTAATGAAGGCTCTTCTGTAAGCGCCTAAAATATCTGCGCATAATTTTAAATTGTCAATTGTGGCCAACATTCATCTGTTCTACCTTTTCCTCTAATGCGCGCAGACGTGCATTGAAATCAGATGGTTCAAAGTCTGGATCATTTCCAGAGTCAGAATCAATTTCATTAAAAATATCATCCATGTCAATATCATCTAGCGGCAACTCACCACCTTCGACACCAATCTCAGCTTCAGCAGCAGCTCCACCCGCACCATCATCAACTTGACCAGGGGCCAATCTCAACTTCATTTTATTTAAGTTGGAATTGTTAAATATGATTTTATTCAAGTTGGAATTGTTAAATATGAGATGTTGGATAGGAGCCTCACCGACGGGCATAGCAACTAACATGTGAGTGGCTAATATATTTAACAGATATCCAAATGGAATATCACTATAACCAAGATGACTACGGATTTGAATGATAGATGAACAAATTAAAGAAGGCAAACAGACATTAGCACCAGTAATAATTGAGTACAAAATACGAACCATAAACAAAGTCAACTCAGTCTTGTTTCCAGAGCGAGGATACAGATTAGAAGTGAAGATACGATGCAAAACTCTGTATTTGGGTAACAAGTATTTGGTTTTGAGGGCATTCCCGTTTGCAGTCCATGGTGCATTCATGTTACACAATGCTCTAGTATAAGTATGTTTTTTCGATTCTGACACTTTCTCAGCAAGTGCACTAGGATGAATACCATCATCATTTACTGGTATGTCCATAAGGCCTGAAATTAAATGTCGATCAACAGTAAAAGGCCCTTCTCTAGTAGTAATAGTGAAGTCAGTTGCTTAGTAGAGAAATCAGTTATGCATGCAACCATGGCCTGTGCTATGGACTGGTATGCCGGCACGCCCTAGCGTAAAATGTTTTCCCATCCTACAGATTGAAGGAGAGGAAGGAGACTGAAAGGAGTGATATGATTTAAATCAACAACTTTTTCGACTATCACATTGCGCATATGCAAATCACATACATGTGGTGGATCATCTTCAGTAGCCCTAAGATGACGTCTAGTGATAGCATTCGATCGAGAAGAAGAAGTACCTCTAGGATTTTTCTTTTTACCTTTAGAATCCATATTCTTGAAGAAATGAAAGAAATTTCAAGAAAATAAAGATGGGTTTCTCGAGATTCAACAAATGAGGAAGAAAAATCCAAAAAGTTGAAGATCTATATGAAATAGACAACAATAATCAAGAAATCTAAGAGAAAAGATTAAGATACTTCAAGAAAGCAAGGAAAATCACTTTAACCTGAAGGAATCGAACACAAGGGTTCGACTAGTTGAAGCTCGGCTCGTTGGTGAGGAGGGTTAGAATGAAGAAGAGGAGTGTTTTCCCCCAAATTAAAGAGGTCAGCGTGCTACACGACCGGTTTTGGGACATACTCAACCGGTCGTAGTAAGACTGGTTGAGCATGTCCTTGACCGGTCTTAGACCAAAAAAAAATATGTAATTTTCACAGAATTTTGAAATTTAAATTAATAACATATTAACATTATATACAATATGATACAAAGATGCATGATCAATCATTTAAAATTGCACATACCAAGATCAAATTTCAATTTATTAAACCTGCTTTTGTCGAGCGGTTTAGTGAAAATGTCAGCAAGCTGAGTCTCGGTAGGGATATATTCTAAAGATATTATTTTTTCTTCTACTAATTCATGAATATAATGAAACCGAATGTCAATGTGCTTAGTACGTGAATGCTGAATTGGGTTTTTTGAAATGTTTATCGCACTGGAATTATCATAGTATAAAATCATCAAGTCTTGTGTGATTCCATAATCACTCAGCATACGTTTCATCCAAACCAGCTGAGTACATGCATTTCCCGCTATAATGTATTCAGCCTCAGTAGTTAATAGTGATATGGAACTTTGCTTCTTGCTAAACTAAGAATCCAAGCAGTTTCCAATGTAAAAATAACCACCACTGGTTGATTTTCTGCCATCTATATTTCCTGCCCAATCAGCATCCGAATACCCAGCCAATTGAACACTAGTATCATAGGGATACCAAAGACCCAGATTAACTGAACTTGCGACATAGCGAATAATTCGCTTAACAGCAGTTAAGTGAGATTCTTTAGGATTAGACTGATATCTAGCGTAAATTCCATTAAAGCAATATCAGGTCTACTTGTAGTTAAGTAAAGTAAACTACCTATCATGCTACGATACAATTTAGGATCTATATCTTTACCTGTAGAGTCTTAGAGTTGTACTCATAGGAGTATCAAAATTCTTATCATTTTCAAATCCGAACCTCTTAATCAAGTTCAATGCATACTTAGTTTGTGAAATATAAATTTCATCAGATTGTTGTTTTACTTGCAACCCTAGAAAATAATTTAATTCACCAACCATGCTCATTTCGAATTCAGATTTCATTAGATCTACAAACTCAACAGTCATGTTAGTACAAGTTGATCCATAAATTATATCATCAACATAGATTTGAACCATTAAGATATCATCGTTATGTTTCTTAATAAAGAGCATCTTATCGACACTACCCATCTGAAAATTGTGACTTAGTAAAAACTTAGTCAATTTTTCATACCATGCTCTGGGAGCTTGTTTCAGACCATAGAGAGCCTTTTTAAGGCGGTATACATGATTAGTAAGCTTAGGGTCTTCAAACCCAGTCGGTTGTTCAACATATACCTCTTCATGTAAGTCGCTATTCAAAAAGGCACTCTTCACTTCCATTTGAAAAATTCTAAACTTTCTAAAACATGCAATAGATATGAAAGATATGATTGATTCAAGGCGAGCAACTGGGGCAAAAGTTTCATCATAATCAATCCCTTCAATATGCGTATACCCTTGCACAACCAGTCTTGCCTTGTTTCGAATGATATTTTACAATTCATCAGACTTATTTTTGAAAATCCATTTTGTTCCAATAATGTGTTTATCTTTAGGTCTAGGAATAAGATACCAGATATCATTTCGAACAAACTGATTAAGTTCTTCCTGCATCTCTACTATCCAGTTTTCATCAGAAAGTGCTTCTTTTACGTCAACCGGTTCTATCTGGGATGTAAAGCATACATAGTTACATATGCCTTCTAATTGTCTACGAGTGCACACACCAGTGAGAGGATTTTCAAGTATTTGAGAAGTTGGATGATCTTTGACAGTTCTTAATTCAGAATTAGCTTCACTTGATGAAGTATCTGATTTTTCAAATATAAGAGCTTCATCATTATCTGAACTAGGGGCAGGTGTATTCAAGTGATCGTCAATTACTACATTTATTGACTCTTGAATCACACCGGTCCTATTGTTCAGAACACGATATGCATGACTGTTTAAAGAGTATCATAAAAAGATCCCTTCATCACTTTTAATGTCGAACTTTCCCAAATTTTCACGGTCACATAAAATATAGCACTTGCTGCCAAAAACTCGAAAGTATTTGACAGTAAGCTTTTTCTCAAACCACATTTCATAAGCCATTTTATTATTAGATTTATAAATATAAACACGGTTAATAATGTAGCAGGTGGTATTCACTGCTTCAGCCTATAAATTTCTAGGGAGCTTCATGCTGTTCAGCATAACATTTCCCATTTCTTGGAGCACTCTATTTTTCCTTTCCACAATACCATTTTGTTGTGGATTTTAGGTGCAAAGAATTCATGTGATATTCCCTGACTACTACAGAGTTTCTCAAAACCGCTATTTTCAAACTCGGATCCATGATCACTTCGGATCTTACTGACTTGAGAACATTTTTCAGTTTAGATTCGTTTGATAATCATGTTCACTTCAACAAGGGTTTCTGATTTGTTTCTTAAAAATGAAACCCAAGTGTATCTTGTATAATCATCTACGATAACCAAGATGCATTCTTTGCTACCTCGACTTTCCGTTCTGGTTGGTCCTATAAGATCCATGTGGAGAAGCTAAAGTGGTCTAGATGTGGTATTGAAGTTTACCTTTTTGTGAGAGCTCCTAGTTTGTTTACCATACTGGCATTTACCATATATTTTGTCTACTTTTCGCACTTTAGGTAGACCTCTAATTAGTTCTCCTTTGCTTAATCTGTATAAATTTTGGTAGTTACATGTCCAAGGCATTTATGCCATAATTCTATCTCATCGGTATGGACCATGTAACACATTTGGTTAGATGAGCTACCATCGCTTACTATATAGTAGTTTTTAGAAGTTCTACGACCAGTTAATATTAAAGAACCCTTTTTATTTAAAATTTCACAACCTTGATTAGAAAATTTTACATTGTGGTTGTTATCGTATATTTGAGATATGCTCAACAGGTTGTGTTTTAAACCCTCAACATATAAAACATCTTTAAATAAAGGGAGGTTATAGAGTTGGATCGTACCTTTGCCAATAATCTTGCAATTGCTACCATCACCAAATGTGATTAACCCATCAGTCATATCTTTTAGATAGGTGAATAAAGCCTTGTCACCTGTCATATGCCTGGAACATCCACTGTCTAGGTACCATTTTGAATGGCTTGTTGCTTTGAAAGCAGTGTGAGCAACCAAGTAGGCAACTTTAGGAACCCATTTCAGAACTGTTTTGGGTTTAGGAGAATGGTTGGTCTTCTTTTGTCTGATGTTGTAAGAATGACCCACTAAGTTAGTTTTTAAGAGCTACTTAAGTAAATCAACTATTTTTTCAGCTAGTGGATTTCTGATCTGATTTTTAAAATAGTTGGTTTTAAGTTTTTGAAAAGTTTTTATATTTTTAGAAAAACCTTGGCAAGTACCTTTTCCTTTTGAGTTAGAAGCCTCTCCTTTCACAAAGTTGGGAGGAGTATTCTTCTGTTTATGAGATGTATTTTTATCATAGCCCAACCCGGATCGATCGCCACATTTTCTTGATCCGGATAATAATCTTTCTAACTTTGGATCACCTTGGGCATATCTCCATGTATCCTTGAAACTCAGAAGAGAAGATACTTCATTTTTAAGTTTCTCATTTTCAGATTTCAAATCATCAATCAGGGAGGTTTTGAATTCCAAATCACATTTTGATTTTTCGAAACAATCTGAAATTTGTGATTTTTCTAAAACAAGAGTTTCAAAATATTCTTTGAGTTTAGAAAACTTTTCTTTTTAAAGTTTAAGTTTGACAGCAATTTTACAACTTTCCTTATATAAGGCATTATAAGTATCTTGAAGATCTTCTTCATTTTCATGATCACTATTCAAATTTTCTTCACTTGTTGAATTATCATGATCTGAAAAAGTAAACTTGGCTAGAGTCATGAGGGCCTTAACTTCACTGCCCGACTCGGTTTCAAAATTTTCTGATTCAGAAGAGGCTTCAGAATCAGACGATTCATCCCAAGTAGCCAACATACCCTTCCTTTTAGGTCTGTCCTTTTTAGGACATTTGTTTGCTAGATGCCCATACTCTTGGCAGTTGTAACACTGACTGTCTTTCAAAGACGTCCAAGTTTTAGACTTAGGTTTAGATCATTTCTTTTCATTTGTCTTTTGAAAATCGACCCTTTTCTTACTTTTGAAAACTTATAGAACTTTTTCGCTAAAAGAGCCATATCATCTTCAAAATTTTCTAAATCTGAGTTTTCTTGAGAAATACCTTTAGATGACTTCAAAGCGATAGATTTGCCTTTAAGAGCTTTAAAATTTAATTCATAGGTTTGTAATGAACCAACTAGTTCTTCTACCCTCATATTATCTGTATCACGAAGTTCTTGGATCGCAGTTACTTTAGAGTTGAACCATTCAGGAAGTGAGCTAGTATCTTTGCACACACTTTACTTTTTGGGATTTTATCGCCAAAATCCCACATTAAGTTTACAATGTCATTTAATCTAGTGTAAAAGTCCATAAACATTTCATTTTCCTCTATCTGAATTTCTTCAAATTTGGTTGTGAGGAGTTAGACTTTAGATTTCTTGACAATTGATGTACCCTTATATGTCATTTCTAATATATTTTAGGCTTGTTTTACAGTATCACAGGATATGATTCTTTTGAACTCATCCGGTGATAGTGCATAAGTGATTGCATTTAGTGCTTTTGCATTGGCACTACATTCACTTTTCTAAAGTGTGGACCAAGAAGTATAAGGTGTTATTCTCATTGATTTTGATCCATTGATACCAGTTACTTCAATGGTAGGAGGGCTCCATTCAGTTACTGTGGCTTGCCATACAATCTTATCCATTGATTTGAGGAAGATCCTCATTCTAGCTTTCCAATAGGCATAGTTGGAGCCATCAAAGGGTGGAGGCCTAGTGACTGAAAGGCTATCAAAATTTGACATCTTTTTATATAGCTTAGATCGTTAGCTCAGGAAATAAATCCAAATAAAAAATAATAAGAACGAGCTATTAGGCTTTGATACCACTTGAAATGGACAAGCTATATGTCCTAGAGGGGGGGGGGGGTGAATAGGACTATGCCAAATTAAAATAAAATCAGCGGAATAAAGATAAACAGATAGCCTTACAATTATAAATCAATTTATAATGCTGAAATCAATTCAACCTTAATAAATAAGTATTGAGAGGTTGATACAAATTCAGTTCTAAGGACAACCTTACACCAAATAAACAAGGGCTTATGGTAGGACAACCTTATTTCTAGAACGTCTTTTGAATCAATAACTCAATCTGAATAGAAATAACTAAATAGCAAGGAATTAAAATAAATTGCAGAAATGGAGATCTAACTTATTACAACAATCCCCACATTTGCTTGAAATGTAAATTGTTACAATATTCACATCCACATGTACATTCCACAAAATTGAATGATAAATGATATGAAAATTAAACAAGCATTCAATCCACAAGACAAAGAGTTATAGTGGTTTTCCTGTGTGTACACCAACTATCTTTCAACAGCCACACAGAATGCTACTCCACTCCTAATATCCTCACACAGGGGATATTAGCGTTTACTATCAAATAGGTTTTCACAGGTTCACCCAAAACCTTTACAATTGTCTTTTTAACTTGGGCTTACACAATTCAAAAACCCACACTTCTGAGTTTTCTGGCTCCCCTCAGATAACCACACGAATTGAGATTTTTTTCGCGAATCCCAAACAAAAATCTAAATAAAATGGAATTTACAAATTGAAAAATACCTGGATTTCTCCTTTTCGTAGCAGCCTGGTAGAACCAAGGGGTAGATGTTCGAATATAGAAGTTCAATGTCCACTACTCACTTTAATATGGTCTAAGTTCTAATTGATTTTAAATTTAAACCACTTGGGCGTAGCTATATTTGATTTTGATTCCAAGAAGAAGGAATAAGACAATTCCTCTTTTCAAATGAGATTGGAATACAGGAACAAAATCAAATTAAATAAGCTAGCAAAAAGAGAAAGTAATTATGCACAAAATAACTTAAAAACAAACACGAACTTATCTCAGAGTGGAGCCTTGAATTCACTTAATTTTCAATGAAAATGTAACGACCTGTAAATTTTCGTACGTTGGTTCGAGTACCACCTCGACCAGAAATCAATTAGGATTAAATCCTTTAGAAATTTAACAAAGTTAACTAAGTACTAAACTCGATTAGCCGTGAAATCCGTTGGGATCGCTTTAAATATGATCTGCAAGACCCAAAACTTGCAAAACAAGTGACGCTAGGTTACCCTAAAGTTTAGAACCAAACTCATTTCCCACCGTTCTCTCGAATGAAACGAAACTTCAGATTAGGTCTAGATCGCACATCTAAGTCCGATTAACACGAAGCTAAGGAACTAGGACCGCCTCACCGGACTTGACAATCATCTCAAAATCAGTCCATCCGATGTCCCACGCCCATTCGTTTCGATTCGAGCGAGGGTGTGTGAAAACACTATTCCCATCCTAATAAAAATATCGGGAATAGTGATCCGCATCGTTCGGTTGCACGTCAAGATAAGCAACCCGACCGTCGAATCGAGACCAAATTACACCCTGATTAAGAAAAATTTCAGAACATTTACATGTACTTCGAATTTCTGATCGTGGCCCACTGACCGTTGAACTGAAAGTGGTCCGCCACGTGCGATCCGGGAATCCGATCAAGTCGAAAACGTAATCCCACGTAGATCCATAGATGGTGAGCTTAAGTCGACGTTTGGCTCAAGGAGGGCCACCGAACCTCCCTTTTGAGCCGAAAAGTGGCGAAATGCCTATATAAGCAGTCACCCTTGAACCTGAGTCTATTTTGGGAATGTTTTTTGCTATAAAAGGGGCTTAGAACAACCCCTCTCACAGCCATACGAATTTGGGAGAAAAACCCTAGAGAGAGAGAAAGAAAAGAGAGAGAAAAGCTTAGAATTTGTTGCTGATCTTCCTCCTACTGCTTTGGGTTGTCGCACGGCCTACACCGCCCGTTCTAGGTGTTTTCCTACGGTATCCATCCCATTTGAAGGTAAGAAACCCTAACCCTAGGTCTGATTTAAGGTAGGATCGTTGTGGGTTATGAAAAGGCTAACCGATTCCGCTCTTTAGGCTAGAAAACTCCCGTATACGGAAGCTCTACTACCCTTGCTGATTCGTTGGAATTCCAAGGGTAAAGGTGAGGACTTTAAGTGTATAAGTTGCGGTTTTCAACGCTTTCAATGTCAGATAATGATAGATTCATGATCTGCATGCAATTGCACATGTACAAAGTGCCTTCCGTTTTCTGTTTCGATTAGAAGTGTAGAATTTGGAATTTCACATACTTTAGGTATTCGTATAAAATACCGTATACGTATTTTTTTGAGAAATGTGTTTGACATGTTTAATTGTCGTATGGACATATGATGTATGGATAAAATACTCATTTGGCGAAAGGGTTCGCCTAAATACATGTTTACTAATATACACCTTATATGTAGAAATACGGTATTGTAAGAAGTACCATATACGTGTATATTTTTGCGACGTGTTTGTCATGATTAATTGTTGTATAATTATATTAAGTGCGTATAAGTTAATTGCTTGGTGAAAAGAATCGTCAGATACAAGTTCCCTTGTAAACACTATGTATGTCGAAATTGGGTATACTAGGAAGTACCCTATACGTATAAAATTTGCTGATGTGATTGTCAGGTTTATTTGCTGTATGAATATGATGTATATGTATAAAATACTAGTTTGGTAAAGGGACAACCCTAGTGCACATTCCTCTAGCATACGTCATGTATGTTGAAATAGTGCATTCCAAGTGTTGGTAAAATCACTTGTGAGTGTAAGTGCTTAAGTGTTAGAACCTTAGGTAGGTGCTGAGATGGGATTCTCAGCTACCTTAGAGTCACATATGACATCCTCCATGTGGTTATTCACTCTAACCACTCATCTATGAAATATATGTATTTGTATCCCTATTTGTATAATGCTTTATAACATGCTTTTGAACATGCTTTGTAATTTGTTTATTAACATGCTTCATGATATGCTTTATAACATGATTGCTAGTGTTCTTGAATTACCATGTTATCATGCTGTATTTCACATGCTATGGTTAGGACTTGATTGAGCTTGGGACTATGTCCATAGTCCGCATCCCATATCGTACTTGAAGTTGTGGTTGGGATTCGTTCCGCCACACATGATGTGTTGGCGAACCCGTGTCGTACTTCGGTTGGCGATAGTGGTTGGCCACACGAGGTGCTTCTGTGCTTCATATCGCCCAACTTGTTGTGCGCTCGAGCCAGCCAAACACGTCAAGTAACCCGTGTGTCTTATGTATGTTCACCATGTTTGGTCGCTAATATTTGAACCTAGGGTACCAAACTTACCAGTGAAAATCCCGTTAACCATGGTACCTCGATCCGCTAAGACTCATGAGCCGGGCATGGTGGTATGGGACACCGTGGTCGAGCCGTCGGCCTACGCCGGGCTACGTGCCTCCCGTAGTGACCAAAGGGAGCAACTTAACTCGTGAGCCGATTATGGTGGTATGGGACACTATATTCGCGCCGTCGGCCTACATTGATAAGGTGATGGGGAGTGGTGCAACCTTTGTGCGTAATGTACCAAAAGCCTTTTGTAGTGACCGCGAGCATATTCTCGAAGTCGCAGCTGCGCCTCGGGGTTCGCCGTGATATATAGAGTATGAACTAGGCCTCGTTTCGTATAGTGATGAATCGTTTAAGGGGTGATGGGGAGTGGTGCAACCTTTGTGCGTAATACCCTCGGCAGCCTCTCGCAGCAAAGGACCTAGAAAATACACCATCGTCTCGATATTAACTAGGACCGACGACCCTAGAATGGATCATGTTTGGGAATGATACAAGGGAGGTACCTTAGTTTCCCAATCCCGCCGTTTGAAATGGATTAATTAAAAACTCCCCAATCATGCTCATCATGCATCGCATGTGCCCGGAAGATGTGGAGCACCGTGGGATGTAAGCATGCCGCGAACGTGAGATGGTGTCGCATGAGGGAGTATGTCGGTGAGGGCATCCATCATATCCGCATTCATACTTGCATTAATCGAGTAACTAGGAGTGTTTGATTTATCGCTTTATCATTACCGCTGACCGTATTGATAACATGATAACTTATGCCTTATTGTTCCACCGAGTTAGCTACTCACTCCCACGTTACGACTGTCACGCACACCAACCGTACTGTCTCGTGTTTAGCGATCCTACTACTCCGGAGGCGAGTCGATTATGACGAGGACCAAGAGGAGTTCTCGTATATGCGCTTCTTCTCTCGCGGCTTCGACTAGGTTGCCAAGATCGACGGGTTCTATAGGGATTGTACCTAGTTTATTTTTGACATTTTGATTATAAACAAAATGTATATGGACTCGTATGGATTCATACTGGAGAATGAAATGTTTATTTTGTTTCTTTACATACATATATATACGCTCATTTTCCGCTTGCTTTTATACAATTGATCCGGGAGTATGAATTATCGTTTTGGTATAATCTCATTCATGTTTATTGCTCTAACACGACAACATTCAAACATCATTAAATATGTTGCATAAGTGATGCGTTGAACTCGGGAGTTGAGTTACACTCGACCCCGATTTTCGTGGCGTTACAAGTTGGTATCAAAGCATGATTTTGATTAAACCGACTCTGAGTTATGTCCCCACTACGTACGCTGACGTGTTACAACCTAGGAGGGTGCGCAAAAATGTAGAAACAGTCTTAGGGTCTCCCGATTTCACCGTTCGGCGAAATTCATTAAAAACGAACGCGTTGATCGAGTCTCGTACTCGATCCTGACCGCACATACGGACTCTAAATCACTCCTAGACCGTCTATTGACGTGTCCAGGTCACTATCCACCCAAAATCAGTCTTCAAAAATCAGGAAAAATAAGATCAGTTTAGAAAATTTTCGGAACTAACCATTCTGGAGCTGAACTGAGTTCGGGGCCCCCACGTTAATCCATTAAGGTTCCCGATCGAACCAGGGTGCATTTGGCACCCTGGACACATGGCAAACAGGGCCCCACCACGGCGGCGCGGTTCCGGCCAAGTCCGACCGCGGCGGCGCCGCGGCACCGGCGGTGGACCGTGGTTCAGTCGATTTTCTGAGGTGGGTCCAAGCATGAGGTTGGTCGGCCCAGCCTCCTACACCCCCTGGCACGTGCCATTTTGGCAATGGGTTGGGTTTTAAAGGGCTGGAGCACCCTTCTTCCTCATTTCACCCATTTTCAAACACCTCCAAACCCATTTTCAATTTTTCTCTAAACCCATCCCTCCAAACCTTGCAATCTTCCATAACCCACATACCCCAACCTTCCACAACAGCCCTAGCCTCCTCCTTTCCTCATTTTCTCAAGTTGGAGCTCTCGTACCCCTCATTTGGAGCTCAAAATCGGGTAATCTCCTAATCCATTCCATTTTCTTTTTGTTCCTTCTTCCTTTCCTACCTCTAGAGCCCCTTCCACACCTATTGATTGTTGCTTGTGGAGGATAAAGAGATCACCCCTTTTTCCCCCATTTTGGCAATTTTCCATGGCCCTCTTTGGTGTGGTGGCGACTATTTTCTCCATTTCCTCCATCTTATCTTTCATGGGAAAGAGGAAAACCACGGCCGATGACGCCGCCCAAGTAGGCCACCATTCCCGAAGAAGATCCGACATTGGGGCCGCACTAGCACCGTTCGGGAGTTTAGGTCGAAGCGAGACCTGGATCCTGAACATCCCGCCAGAAATGTTTATCCGATAGGCATCGAATACGGGCGCTTCACGGGCCGCAAGGTTGTGTTTGAAGCTCATGTAGATGAAAGAATGTTTGGCCTACACCCGATGATGGACCACTTGGTGGATATCGGATGGAATTCTATTTTTGAAGGCGAGTCTCCCGCATGTGAGAACACGGCTCGCGCGCTTTCTACTCTCACATCGTGGACTCATCGCAGAGCCTCTTCGCCATCGTCTCTCGTGAGGGGCATAAGGTGCACAATCACCGTGGATGAGGTGGTTCGAATCACGAAGATCCCGCTTGGTCAAGTGCATGCCCTAGTGATGACTTCTCTAGAAGTGCGCGGGAAAGGGATCGTCGCACGCGATATCTCTCGTGGTCGCCGGGTTACTTGAAGCGAGGAAATTGTATTGCGGCGACAAAGATGACCGAAGACTTCCGTTTACTCCATCACATTTTCACATACAATGTATACCCACGGGGGTAACCGCACGGAGTGTACTCGGTGATGGTGGACTTTCTCTCGTACAAGATGGGACGTTGGGACAACATATGCCTACCCACATTCATCCTATCCCGTATAGTTCATGTTGTTCGTTCCGCCAGAACGATCTTTCGCTCCCATTTGGCCGTCTGATCCGCAGATGGCTCGTGATGCTCGGCTATAGACTCAACATGGAAGACCTTGCACCACCCGAGTCATAAGTGAGGCGACACTCAAGAATATGAAGATCGGCCCTCAACAATGCAAGAAGCACGACTCGACAAGTCCGGAGATGAGCCTGATAGCGCCGGTGAGGAGAGTGTTGAACTCCGTGCCGAGAGTGATGAGGAGCGCGGTGATGACATACAGAAGAAGAACCCGAGGCTCAGTGACACCGAGGAGAGTTCACCTCCCGCGCTCAGAACAGGTGTGAATCGGGATGCTTTTGATGCACGTTTGGCCCGCTCGAGGAGGGTCAAGCCGCCCGCAAAGAAGAGGTTGGACAAGTTCGGGCCGAGCTTGGTGAGACCCGAGCCAAGCTTGAAGAGACCGAAGCCTACATGAAGAGGAGCTTTAAGAAGGTGTCTCGTACGTTGAAGGCCATTCTCAGGTGCCGTGTGCGTGACAAGAACACTCCTCCTCCACCGCCTTTGCTTCGGATGCTTAGTCATCCACGTTGTTGTGGTTGTTGTTTGTTTTTTGTTGCCGCGATAGGTGGTTTATGTTTTCATGTAGTTGATGTAATAGATAGTAGCGTGTTCTAAGTGTTTAATGTTGTGAAGTATTGGCTATCATGTGATTTCCGTCATGATTTATGTAACTCTGTATTCCATGTATTATGACAAATTTTGGGTAAATGAAAGGCATGTAGCCCTTTTGTTTTGATTATGTGTGGAATGCTTAAAGTGCTTTATGATGTGTGTTATGCTGTATCTCACAAATGTTGTACCCTATGTGTATAGGGCATGCCGCGACAATATACGCGGAGCACGGCACATCTCCGTCTGACTGTCTCTATGGACCAGACTCCTTCTGGCAGTAGCGGTCCTGCAGACCGTGGGTTAAGTTCTGATCAGCCTCCTGCTGGTCCTGCCGGTGGATTGCCACCTTACACGTCCCTGGTCCGTGAGCAGTATCGGCCATCTTCTTTTGCGCAGCATGACTCCCAGGCTGCTCCGCCGACTGATAGGTTTGAGCAGCTGATGTTGATGATGCATCGCCAGACAGACACAAGAAGAAGCCAACACCAAGCCAGCTTATGGCCACTATCGCTGAGGCCTTGTCCCATGGTGGTAGTGCGACTCCACCTACGACATCTGCTTGTCCTGCCGGGCACCCGGAGCCTCCTGCTCAGTGTGAGGATGTGCCTCTGCCCTCACCCGTGGTGCCTCCTACTGGAGATGTCGCACACGCGGTCTACTCGAGCGATTTCAGCGCTTGAGGCCTCCTTCATTCATGGGCACTCATAGACCCGAGGAGGCAGAGTTTTGGCTTGACCGCATCTCTAAGATGCTTCGGATGCTGCATTGCTCAGAGGCAGAGCAGGTGGAGCTGGCCGCTTTCATGTTTGAGAGGGAGGCCAGTTTATGGTGGGATAGCGTGCTGCGGTCTGTCGCAGCAGATCACGTGTGGACTTGGGAGGCTTTCGAGTTCCTGGCTCCATGAGAAATACTACCCGCAGACTTATCGACATGAGCGGGAGGATGAGTTTCGCGCCTCGGCAGGAGGCATGACGACACGGAGTACGAGCACCGCTCACGAGTTGGGCCGCTTTGTCCGACTATACCGGTGGATGAGCAGATGCGGATGCGTCATTTTTCCTTGGGCTTGCGACCGAGATACGGTCGAAGATATGCCGCCAAGATACCTACCTATGCAAAGACCGGTTCACATGTCTATGACGGCAGAAGCAGTGATGTGGACCGGTGGCCCGATCTCGTGGTGCTATGGTCACGAGGCCACGACAGAGATACGAGCAGCGGTGCCTATCCTAGGCAAGAGGCCTCGTGTCGACTCGCCTCCCAGATCGCACCGCGTGGCTCGTGTGAGGCGCCCTATTATGACCTGCACGTACTGAGGGAAGCAGGGTCATCTTATTGGGAGTTGTTTCGCGCGGATGAAGGATAGTGGTTTCTCTCCGCCACAAATGTTGGGTTGTTCTCGCCCGCAGGCCTTATCGACTACACCTTTACAGACCGTACCTGCACATCCTTCCTTCCGACCTCCTGCATCACGTTTCGAGCCGCCGCAACGGCCCTTGGCCCCTCAGCCGAACCGTCAGCAGCAGGCGCGCGTTCATACGCTTGTGGCTGAGGCACCTGAGACGTCACTTGCGGCCCCGACAACTTTTGAGGGTACGACTTATATCCATGGTACTCCCGTTTCTTTTATCAGGTGGACACCGGGTCCACTACTTCTATTATTTCTTGTGGGTGGGACGGTTAAACGTCTATCTTTGCCTACGATTCCCACAAAGGGAATGAGACTCACTACGGCCACCGGGACTGTTTCGATGTCACACGGTTGTGCGAGGGTTGTCCGATAGTTTTGGGTAGCAGCACAATGCTCGTCGACCTCATTGTTGCTCCACTATGGCACTACGACGTTATCCTTGGTATGGATTGGCTCGCCAAGATGAGGGCGGAGGTAGATTGCGATACTCGGATCATGACGGCCTATGGACCTGACGGCTCGCCTTTTACGTTTCCTGGCAGTGTCCGGGCCGTTCCCTGCCGTGTTGATTGTTACGCTGCTTTACTTGTGCCGATTGATGGTCCGACAAGAGAGGGTACACCGCGGGTTCGAGAATTTGCGCGTGTTTGAGACTATTCCTGGTTTACCTCCTCGACGCGAGATCGATTTTACAATCGATCTTACGCCGGTGCAACACCCATCTCACCGCCGACTTATCGTATGCCTCCATGTGAGATGGAGGAGTCATGAAACAGATTGACGATCCGGGTAGACAAGGGTTTTATACGACCTAGTGTGTCTCCTCGGGGAGCACTGTGCTATTTGTGAAGAAGAAGGACGGGTCGCTACGGTTGTGTATTGATTACCGTAGGTTGAACCAGTCACGGTGAAGAACAAGTATCCTTTGCCTCAGATAGATGATCCGTTCGATCGCTTGAGGGGGGCGAAGTATTTCTCGAAGATTGATCTTCGGGTCGGGGTACCACCACTTGCGCGTGAGAGAGGAGGACGTACGTAAGACACCCTTCGTGACGTGCTTTGGGCACTATGAGTTCTTGGTGATGTCGTTCGGCCTTCGACGAACGCACCACCGTGTTCATGGATCCGATGAACCGGGTATTTCGCCCTTCCCGTACCGATTCATCATCGTTTTTATTGACGACATCTTGATATACTCTACGAGCCTGGGAGGAGCACGAGGAGCACTTGAGAGCGGTGGCCGGGTACACTGGAGAAGAACCAAATTGTCGCACAATACAAGAAGTGCGACTTCGGCAGGAGGAAGTCAAGTTCCTGGGACACGTAGTGTCTAAGGATGGGTTAGCAGTGGACCTTGCTAAGGTAGTTGCGGTTCAGGATTGGCAGCAGCCTGAGTCGGTTAATGAGGTGAGGAGTTTCCTTGGTCTGGCTGGGTATTACAGACGCTTCATTCGGGATTTCTCGAAGATCGCCAAGCCATTGTCTCAGTTGACTCGGAAGGACCTGAAGTTCGCCCGAATGAGAAGGCGGAAGCAGCTTTTTCAAGGAGCCGAAGGACAAGTTGACGTCCGCCCCTGTGCTAGTATTGCCAGAGCAAGGGGAGAAATACATGATATATACTGACGCATCTCGTGTTGGTTTAGGTTGTGTCCTGATGCAGAAGGACAGGGTGATTTCGTATGCCTCGAGACAATTAAGGAAGCACGAGGAGAATTACCCTACACACGACCTGGAGTTGGCAGCTGTCATCTTTGCATTGAAGCTCTGGAGACATTACCTCTACGGAGAGGAGTTCGAGCTTTTCTGCGACCACAAGAGCCTTAAGTACATATTCACACAAATGAGACTTGAATATGAGACAACTCGATGGATGGAGACCTCAAGGACTTCAAGTTCGAGGTTTCCTACCATCCCGGCAAGGCGAACCTTGTGGCAGACGCGTTGAGCCGCAAGAAGGCGATTGTATTTGCGGCACCACCGATGATAGCTGAGTGGGACATGGTGGAGTTCGTACGAGACTTCGAGCAGAGACTCACTGTCGAGGAGCCATATGAGTGTGTTGCGCACGTTCGGGTGCGGCCACTTATTGACGACAGGATTGTTGAGGCCCAGGAGGGCGATATACGGCTGTCTGAGCTTCGAGAGCAGGCTAGCGATGCCGAGGACTCCGAGTGGAGAGTTGGTTCTGATGGGGGTCTACGATTCCATGGCCGCCTATGCGTTCCTTATGTGCCTGACTTGAGACGCGAGCTTCTTGAGTCTACCCATAACTCGAAGCTTGCGATGCATCCTGGTAGCACGAAGATGTACCAGGATTTGAGACGGACGTATTGGTGGGATAATATGAAGGCCCACATTGCTGAGTATGTGTCTCGATGTCTGACGTGCCAGCAGGTCAAGGCAGAACATCGCCGACCTCCTGGACTGCTTCAGCCCATGCCTATAGCAGAGTGGAAGTGGGACTTCATCTCCATGGATTTCATATCCGGCCGCCAAGACGAGGAAGGGACACGATTCCATTTGGGTGATTGTGGACCGCTGACCAAATCGGCCCATTTCCTCCCTATCGAGTTACGAACTCGCAGACGAGCCGGCTAGATTGTACATCGTAGAGATCGTCCGTCCGCACGGGTTCCATTAGAGATCGTGTCGATGAGACACGCGGTTCACATCCATCTTCCGGACTCATATCCGTGGAGGCGATGGGTGTAAAGTTGAAGTTCAAGACGGCGTTTCATCCTCGACCGATGGGCGACAGAGCGGTGAATCAGACTCGGAGGATATGTTGCGAGCATGTGTGTTGGACTTCAAGGACACTGGGATGACTGTCTTTCCGTATGCGTAGTTCGCCACAACAACAAATTCCAGTGCGACTATTGGCATGGTGCCATATGAGGCTCTATATGGTCGACCTTGTAGAGGCACCGCACCGTTGGGCGAGGTTGGAGAGCGTAGTCCGATTGGCCCGAGTTGGGCACAGCGACTACGCAGAGAAGGTCGACATTATCGGCGTCGATTACTTGCAGCAGCAGAGCGTGCAGTAAGAGTTACGCCGATACGAGGCGGCGACCGCCGGAGTTCGAGGTCGGGGATCATGTATTCCTTCGAGTTTCCCCTATGAAGGAGTCCTTCGGCTTTGGGAAGAAGGGGAAGCTCACACCGAGGTTTATCGGTCCATTTCGATACATCGGATCGAGTGGGTGATGTGGCGTATCGTCTCGCTTTGCCCACACCACTTGCGTCCGTACACAACGTATTTCATGTATCTATGCTGAAGAAATACGTTCCTGATCCTTCGCATATCATCAGATGGGAGCAGTATGACTTGAGCGAGGATGCTACATATGAGTTGCGCCGACGCGCATCCTCGACAGAAGGAGCAGTATCGCGTAGCAAGGTCATCCCACTTGTGAAGGTACTTTGGACACATCATTCCGAGGAGGAAGCTACCTGGGAGACTGAGGCCGAGGTCAGGAAGAACTACCTTCAGATTCTCGAGGAATATGAAAGGTATAAATTTCGAGGACGAAATTTTTGTTTAAGGGGGGTAGATTGTAACGACCCGTAAATTTTCGTACGTTGGTTCAAGTACCACCTCGACCAGAAATCAATTAGGATTAAATCCTTTAGAAATTTAACAAAGTTAACTAAGTACTAAACTCGATTAGCCGTGAAATCCGTGGGATCGCTTTAAATATGATCTCGCAAGACCCAAAACTTGCAAAACAAGTGACGCTAGGTTACCCTAAAGTTTAGAACCAAACTCATTTCCTACGCTTCTCGAATGAAACGAAACTCAGACAGGGTCTAGATCGCACATCGAAGTCCGATTAACACGAAGCTAAGGAACTAGGACCGCCTCACCGACTTGACAATCATCTCAAAATCAGTCCATCCGATGTCCCACGCCCATTCGTTTCGATTCGGAGCGAGGGTGTGTGAAAACACTATTCCCATCCTAATAAAAATATCGAATAGTGATCTCGCATCGTTCGGTTGCACGTCAAAGATAAGCAACCCGACCGTCGAATCGACCAAATTACACCCTGATTAAGAAAATTTCAGAACATTTACATGTACTTAGAATTTTCGATCGTGGCCCACCGACCGTTGAACCGAAAGTGGTCCGCCACGTGCGATCCGGGAATCCGATCAAGTCGAAAACATAATCCCACGTAGATCCATAGATGGTGAGCTTAAGTCGACGTTTGGCTCAAGGAGGGCCACCGTAACCTCCTTTGAAATGAAAAGTGGCGAAATGCCTATATAAGCAGTCACCCTTGAACCTGAGTCTATTTTGGAAATGTTTTTGACTATAAAAGGGGCTTAGAACAGCCCCTCTCACAGCCATACGAATTTGGGAGAAAAACCCTAGAGAGAGAGAAAGAAAAGAGAGAGAAAAGCTTGGAATTTGTTGCTTGATCTTCCTCCTACGCTTTGGGTTGTCGCACGGCCTACACCGCCCGTTCTAGGTGTTTTTCCTACAGATATCCATCCCATTTGAAGGTAAGAAACCCTAACCCTAGGTCCGATTTAAGGTAGGATCGTTGTGGGTTATGAAAAGGCTAACCGATTCCGCTCTTTAGGCTAGAAAACTCCCGTATACTTTTAAGCTCTACTACCCTTGCCGATTCGTTGGAATTCCAAGGGTAAAGGTGAGGACTTTAAGTGTATAAGTTGCGGTTTTCAACGCTTTCAATGTCAGATAATGATAGATTCATGATCTGCATGCAATTACACATGTACAAAGTGCCTTCCGTTTTCTGCTTTCGATTAGAAGTGTAGAATTTGGAATTTCACATACTTTAGGTATTCGTATAAAAATACCGTATACGTATTTTTTTTTTTTTTTTGGGAAATGTGTTTGACATGTTTAATTGTCGTATGGACATATGATGTATGGATAAAATACTCATTTGGCGAAAGGGTTCGCCTAAATACATGTTTACTAATATACACCATATATGTAGAAATACGGTATTGTAAGAAGTACCGTATACGTGTATATTTTTGCGACGTGTTTGTCATGATTAATTGTTGTATAATTATATTAAGTGCGTATAAGTTAATTGCTTGGTGAAAAGAATCGCCGTATTACAAGTTCCCTTGTAAACACTATGTATGTCGAAATTGGGTATACTAGGAAGTACCCTATACGTATAAAATTTGCTCGATGTGATTGTCGTGTTTATTTGTCAGTATGAATATGATGTATATGTATAAAATACTAGTTTGGTAAAGGGACAACCCTAGTGCACATTCCTCTAGCATACGTCATGTATGTTGAAATAGTGCATTCCAAGTGTTGGTGAAATCACTTGTGAGTGTAAGTGCTTAAGTGTTAGAACCTTAGGTAGGTGCTGAGATGGGATTCTCAGCTACCTTAGAGTCACATATGACATCCTCCATGTGGTTTTTCACTCTAACCACTCATCTATGAAATATATGTATTTGTATCCCTATTTGTATAATGCTTTATAACATGCTTTTAAACATGCTTTGTAATTTGTTTATTAACATGCTTCATGATATGCTTTATAACATGATTGCTAGTGTTCTTGAATTACCATGTTATCATGTTGTATTTCACATGCTATGGTTAAGACTTAATTGAGCTTGGGACTATGTCCATAGTCCAGCATCCCATATCATACTTGAAGTTGTGGTTGGGATTCGTTCCGCCACACATGATGTGTTGGCGAACCCGTGTCGTACTTCGGTTGGCGATAGTGGTTGGCCACACGAGGTGCTTCTGTGCTTCATATCGTCCAACTTGTTGTGCGCTCGAGCCAGCCAAACACGTCAAGTAACCCGTGTGTCTTATGTATGTTCACCATGTTTGGTCGCTAATGTTTGAACCTAGGGTACCAAACTTACCAAGAAAATCCCGTTAACCATGGTACCTCGATCCGCTAAGACTCATGAGCCGGCATGGTGGTATGGGACACCGTGGTCGAGCCGTCGGCCTACGCCGGGCTACGTGCCTCCCCGTAGTGACCAAAGGAGCAACTTAACTCGTGAGTCGATTATGGTGGTATGGGACACTATATTCGCGCCGCCGTCCTACATTGATAAGGTGATGGGGAGTGGTGCAACCTTTGTGCGTAATGCCCCACTGGCAGCCCTTTGTAGTGACCGCGAGCATATTCTCAAGTCGCAGCACCTCTTAGGGTTCGCCGTGATATATAGAGTATGAACTAGGCCTGTTTCTCGATAGTGATGAATCGCTTAAGGGGTGATGGGGGAGTGGTGCAACCTTTGTGCATAATGCCTCGGGCACCTCTCGCAGTGACCTAGAAAATACACCATCATCTCGATATTAACTAGACCGACGACCCTAGAATGGATCATGTTTGGGAATGATACAAGGGAGGTACCTTAGTTTCCCAATCCTGCTTTGAAATGGATTAATTAAAAACTCGGTAATCATGCTCATCATGCATCGCATGTGCCCGGAAGATGTGGAGCACTGTGGGATGTAAGCATGCCGCGAACGTGAGATGGTGTCGCATGAGGGAGTATGTCTGTGAGGGCATCCATCATATCTCGCATTCATACTTGCATTAATCGCAGTAACTAGGAGTGTTTGATTTATCGCTTTATCATTACCGCTGATCGTATTGATAACATGATAACTTATGCCTTATTGTTCCACCGAGTTAGCTACTCACTCCCACGTTACGACGGTGTTGCAGCACACCAACCGTACTGCCTCGTGTTTAGCGATCCTACTACTCGGGAGGCGAGCCTCGATTATGACGAGGACCAAGAGGAGTTCTCGTATATGCGCTTCTCTCTCGGCGCTTCGACTAGGTTGCCAGTGATCGACGGGTTCTACAGGATTGTACCTAGTTTATTTTTGACATTTTTGATTATAAACGTAAATGTATATGGACTCGATGGATTCATACTCTGAGAATGAAACGTTTATTTTGTTTCTTTACATACATATATATACAGCCACTTTCCGCTTGCTTTTATACAATTGATCCGAGTATGAATTACTGCTTTTGGTATAATCTCATTCATGTTTATTGCTCTAACACAGACAACATTCAAACATCATTAAATATGTTGCATAAGTGATGTGTTGGAACTCGGGAGTTGAGTTACTCTAGACCCCCGATTTTCAGGGCGTTACAGAAAAACTCTGAAATTCGTGTGCTATTTATAGCTGAAGAAATTCATCTTCAACTGATCTTAGGGTCACCACGAATGGTCCAAGAATAAACTGATTTTTGAATTTTTGAGCGCGATCGGATCAGACCGTTGTATGACTGGTCGTAGGCAGTCAGCGACTGGTCGAAGGCAGTCCACGACCGGTCGAGACCCCTCTATGACTGGTCGTGCGACACTTGATTTAGTTGCTGAAGTTTGAGTCGAAGCTTTACGACTGGTCGAAGGTCGAGTCGAGACCATGGTCGAGCAGACTCCAAGACTAGTCGAAGCCAAACCAGAAAATCCGATAAAATACAACAATTTTAGGACTGGTCGAGGAACTTCTTAGACTGGTCGAACCAGTGCTAGGACTGGTCGAACAAGGTATAGGATTAGTCTTAGAATAGATCATATTCATGCATGTATTAATATTAAAATGAATTATGTAGCCAATGTGACCTACCCTAAGGTCAATCTAAGGTTTATCATGAAGTATGGACATTGAAAACTTCATCTGCTTAGACTTTGATCATTACGAAGCTTGAGTTCTTCTTGATGTAGCTTGACTACTTCACAAGCTTTGAAATCAATGTCACTTTGAGTTGCACTTGAGTCCTGTATTTATATTTGAATCTTGAACTTCCACCTGCACTTGAAC
This sequence comes from Magnolia changhungtana, assembly GCA_030180095.1. Lineage (NCBI taxonomy): Eukaryota > Viridiplantae > Streptophyta > Magnoliopsida > Magnoliales > Magnoliaceae > Magnolia > Magnolia changhungtana. The sequence goes on along the minus strand of JASAUF010000055.1, from coordinate 648,328 downwards.
TTGAGTCTTGACCCTGAGCTTTTCTTTAATATCTTCTACATTGTAGCTTGAACTATCATGAAGCTTGAAGAATTCTTTGAACTTGACTTCAAGTGTTGACATGGTGTCTCAAACAGATTTATCAAGATATAAACACAAGACATACGAAGACGTTTTGACACACAAAATTTGACAATCAACGAGGAATCAAATCATAGCACTTACAATCTCCCTCTTATCCAAACATTATGCACATTCTAATTCAGAAGAAGCTTCATGCATTTCATCTACCCAAAAATTGCCACAATACATGAGATATAGTCTTACATAGATCATGACAGAGATACATGTGAGCTAATCTAGTACAAGTTTCACACCAACTATTTTAACATATCACTAGGCCTATAAGGGCTACTACATAGAAAAATAAAAAACAAAGCAAAACAACTAACGACCAGAATATGTGACTAGTCTGCTGACTCAAGCGAAGGTGGAGGCACACCCTTATCTTGCATATAGCACATGAGGACCTTCAAAGTGCGAGACATCTTCTTAGATTTCTGCTTCATATAAGCCTAACTCTCTTTAAGCTTTTGCTTCAATTCAGCCTAGGTCTCCTTGATTTCCTGACTCAGAGCGGCCTGATTTTCTTTAATTTGAGCCAAGAGGGTTTCCAAGGTGGACCGATCACAGTGGTCATCATGCGTAGCAGTAGGAGGCTCCCTATGCGGATCTTGGGTCTCCCCTTCTTCCTCTTCCTGCTCTTCCTCATCACTTCCTTCCTCAGTGTTATCCTCGCCACTGCCTTCTTCCTCATTGCCTTCCTCATCTTCACTCCCTTCTTCCTCCTCACTCTCTTCCTCAATCTCATCTCCATATTCATCAAGCCTTGCTTGGCGTTGCCTGAGGTCTATGCCCATATTGTTGAGCGTAATGTCACTGATGATATGAATTGGGGCAATGTCACCCATATGGAGTCTGAAACTGAAGTGGCGGGCAATCTTACAAATAAGTCGGCTGAAGAGAAGTGAGGCATCTCCCCATATAGATCGTGTAGTATCCATAATCTGAGATAGGACAAATGTAGGCAGACATAGCTTGTCTCCCTGACTAGCTCTATATAAGAAATTAACCATGAGGCAAGTACACTCCGTGCGGTTACTCCACCTTGGATATACATTATACGTAAATATGTTGTAGAGCAGGTGGAAATCATTTGTAAATTTGGTCGATGCAAGGCTATTTCCTCACCTCCACTACTCAAGCTGGCCGCAGAGGAAACGGGTGCGGTGATTCATTCCTCGTTCACTGGCCAGGTTTTTCTCACTAGCATGTACAAGTCCACGCTCCATACCCATGATTTGAGATATCATGTCAACATTGACTAAGACTTGCTCTCTTCTTAAAGGGAAAATAAACTGTAGCGGCTCCAGTAATGGGTCCCGTATATGAGCATAGAAGGCACGCACTGCTCTTTCACTCGCATGGGTATTTCCCTCAAATATGGGACCCCAACCATTTTCTAGGAGTATGTTCATTACTAGGTACAGTCCAAATAACTTTTCATCAACATGAGCCTCAGATACCACTTGACGGTTACGGTACCTACCTAATTTGATGCCTGCCGGTAGTGATCTTTCAATGGAGATCCGCTGGTCAAGATCCCATTTCGATCTCCTTTCTTGCTCGGCACTCGTGCTTGCCTCAGCACCCATTTTCTTCCTAGGACAGATTGGGCGGCTAATCCTGGTTTCATCCGTGGATGCCCTTCTCTTTCCCATGAGAGAAAGGAGTGTGGAGAGTAAGAATACGATGACAACTAGCTCAAAAAAGAGCCATGGGGTTAAGATAGCTTGAAGGATGAGATGGGTTGGTGGGTTTTAGGGTTTATGAGACACAAAGGTGGATTTGTGTTCTCAAATGAGAGGAAATAAGGGAGAGAGAAGGAATTGAGGTCATTTCATGTGATATCAGACGCATACGGGGTACATTTTAGCTGTCAATTTCGCCTGTCGGTGAAACTTGGAATCCTATGTTCATTTTTACATTTTATCGCCCTCTTCTAAGTCAAAGTACGTCAGTGTGTGCCATGTTACCATAACCCAGGTCCAGTTTAATCCAAATCATGCTTTCATACCAAATCGTAATGCCCCAAAAATAGGGGGTTAAGCAAAGCTCAACTCCCGAGTTCCAATGCATCACTTATGCAACATAGATAATGATATTTAAATGTTGTCCATATTAGTGCATTAAACATGAGTGAGATTATACTAAAACAACATATCATACTCCAGAGTTAATGTAATTTAGCAAGTGAAAGACTGAGATCAATATATAAAGTATATACGTGTTTTATAATCTCTAGAGTATGAACATGCCATCGGGCTGAATATATACATATTTGTTTCAAAATACACAAAATATCAAAATGTAAAGGTTCAACTAATCCACTATCCCTGTAATCCCTGCGACACAGCTCTTGGTCTACATAGACCCGCCTGAGAGTTGAATGTAGGAGAACTCCTCCTTGTAGAAGAAGTCCGACTTCGTTACGTAAGCCTCATCACAACTTGCATCTAAATCTGAGTTTGGTTGATATTTTAAAACACAGTGGGAGTGAGTGATCGACTCAGTGGTACTATAAGGCAAAGGTTAACATGTAATCAATTCAGTCAAGCAGTAATGATAAGGCAATACAACAAACATTTCCTAACTACTCTGGTTAATGTAAGAATGATATGCGTAATGATGCATGCCCTCGCCTGCACTCCCTCAGCGACATCATCTCACGATCGCACATGGCAAACTCCCTAAACATGTGCTTCCTCACCAAAGCACATGCAATGCGGTGCATGAACGTGTTAGCTAAGTAATTTATTAGGCTTATTCATACAGCAGATTTGGAAAGCGAAGGTACATCCCTATATATCACTTACCCAAATAATGATCCATCTAGGGTCGTCAATCCTAGTTAATCACATACGATAGGTAAGTTATAGGGCATCACCCCTGATGTAAACAGTGGATAGGTAAGTTCATGAGTTTACACTCAAGGTCACTACAGGGAGGCTCGTCACCTCAGCGTAGGCCTAGTTTATACTCGAGGTCACTATGGGAAGGCTCGTCTCCTTAGCGTAGGCATACAGCTCGAATATGGTGTCCCTTACACCACCATATTAGGCTCACGAGTTTGGGTTACTCACTGGTCACTACGGGGAGGCTCGTCACCCCAGCGTAGGCCGATAGCTCAACCACGGTGTCCCATACAGCACCATGCCCGGCTCATGAGTCTTAGCGGATCTTGGTATCAAGGCTAAACGGCCTATACATTGGTAAGTGGTACCTTAGATTCAAGTAGTAGCGTCTATATATGGTAAACACACAATAGGCCGAACGGGTTATTTGACAAGTGCGATTGGTACGAGTGCACATTGAATTAATCGACATGGAGGGTGTAAGCATTCCGCGTGACCTAACTACAGTCGGTAATCACTGTACAGCTTGGATTCATCGAACGCATCTAATGTGGCGAAACTAGTTCGGCCACTCAATCTGGAACTGTTACCAATTTCCTGGACTATGTATTAGTCTTAATCATACTCAAATGTAATAAGTAGTCATATGTGATAATCATAACAACATTTAACAAACAATTCAAGCACAATTCTCATTTAAGCATTAAATCAAACACATAAAACATGTTATTATACATATGCATTTTAACCATAAATCACATAGCAACAATTTACACTATGTGAAGGAAACTACAAATATGGATAAGGTAGTTGAGACTCCCATCTCAACACCCTTGTTGGAAGCGATTTATCAAACAATTTCTCATTCAGACATTTTATCAAACACTTAGACTACATAATACTATATACATAAACTAAATTAGTTACAACATATATTATGGCAAATCCTTTCATAAAGGAGTTGTCATACACACAAAAAACTTGTATTCTAGGTTAATAATCATGACAAGCATAAATCATAATTTCACTTTCATTCAAACATTTCAACAAACACCTGGAATGCATTTTATATTCACATAGTTCACACACATGCGTAGTTTATCGAATACATCGTAACTAAGATCATATGGCAGCAATCAAGTCAGACATAAATCATTGTTGACATTGAAAGCCTTGAAAACCATATCCTAAATATTTATAGTCTGCACCTTTCGTCGGTTAACTTGTTTCGAACTCGGTTCGAATCCTACGTTCCCGTCTACAGCACAACGGCTACCTAAATCATGAAATAGGTTAGCTATTTCGTCAATTCCTCTATTTGGATTTCTAAAACAAAATTAGTGTTAGGATTTCTTACCCAAATCGGAGTTAGAATGACCCGTGTAGCTAGATGTGAGGCGATCTAGCGCGTGTAGTCGTAAGAGAGGAATGTCGCCTCGATCTCCCAAACTCTCACTCTTCTCCTCACTCTTTTCTCTTCTTTTCTCTCTTCTCTCTCCTAGGGTTAAAGAAATTCGTTTGAAATGAAAGAGGGGTGGTTTAAGGTCCTTAAATAGGCCGAGAAGTGATGTCGATGGCCCAAGGGCCATGGTATACTTCGGTTATAGCCAAAAGGCGTCTGTTTCGGGCAAACTGAGCTCATTTAGAGGTCTATTACCTATCTATGTCACAGAGTAAGTTCCTTGACAATGGATCTAGGCCAAGTTATGATTTCGGTCCGATGGAATCTATGGATCGACCGTGGAGGACCTGTATCAATTCAACGATCATCGTCACTCGATTAGGGCCATAAGCGTACCGATAGGTGTAGAGAAATTTTCCTAATCCAAGGGTGAAGTTTGATCAGAAACTGATGATCTGAAGTCTTCAATTTTGCCTGCAAGCGAATGGCCCAATTCACTTAAGTTTTGGTTTATTTTCTAAAGATATTCGTGTTTCTCACACACTTTGCTTGGGGCTTAAGTTATATGTTTTTGGATACTATTTGGGCTTGATTCCCACGATGCTTGTCAAGCCCAATAAGGCGGTCATAACCTTATAGTTTCACGGTAGTTGGACTTTCGACATGCGGTCCAAATCTGATACAGAGTTTCAATGTGCTCCCGAGTGCAACCGGGTTTTAAGATTGCTCCTAGGTTTTTAGGTAATGTTGAGTTAGCGATTTTAAAGGTTTTGGGTCTTGTAGTTCATATAGATAGTGGTTCAAGCTAACCCACCGAATAACTTAGTACAACACTTAATTAATTTTCGTCTAATTTCTATAGAATTCAATCCTTAGTAATTTCTTCCTGAGATGATACTCGGGTCTTTGTACGGATTTTCCTGAGATGTTGCATTTCCCTTGTTTGAAATAGGCCCTAACATCTCAACAATCATAATGCCGAAGGATAAAAGTAAAAGGGCTATGGTCAGAGAGTCCTCAAGGGGAGATCGTACTAAACCCGATCAAGACCTGGATCAGAACGGGCAGAGGAACCAACTTCCCCAACTGAATCGTTGGCTAGACGAGCTTGTACTCAACGGAGTGCTCTCATTCAGGTTCCTCCTCCACCTATCCAACCAGAATAGTTGATCCCACAGGTTTCTCCTCCTCCACCTATCCAACCAGAATAGTTGATCCCACAGGTTTCTCCTCCTCCTGAGAACCTGTATGACAAATTTCGTGTTCAAAAAATAGTGTATGAGAAAAAGGTAGATCGAGAGTGCATCCAGCCATTTGGGATACTTCTTGGAGAAAGTTGGGTGGAGTAACATCTTGGATTTTGGAGGGATGGTTAAAAATGAACAAGTGATCAGATTTCTATCCTACTGTCACTCGCCGGTGTTGCACCCTGCTTCTTTTGTGGTCACCATTGGAGAGACCTCCACTACCATTGATCCTGGGGTAGTTGCATCGCTTATAGGGATTCTAGCTTCAAATCGAGGGTTAACTGATCACGACATTGATTCTGTGGATGTACGTATACAAATCACCAAGTATTTCTATAAGGGACAAAATGTTTCGTGGTATCAAGGTAATGCACTAAGAGCATTGAACATGGAAGACAAGTACAAGGTGCTCCACAATATCTTCTGCCTGAATGTTTATCCAAGGGACTCAAATAAGTCTGACATTACTCCGTATATGTTAGATATTCTATATAGCATCTATTAGGGTATTCCTTTGTGTCTTCCCCACATCATTGTTCACCTCATTGCTAACTACATAGCGAGCACGAGAAGAACGACCATCCATTCCCATACCTATTATGTTTACTCTCCTACCATGTTGGCCTGATGCCCACCATTGACCGACCCAGACCCGTTCGCATGTTTACATAAAACAATATTAAGCACATGAAACTGGGGACGAAAGGGGCATCACCATCAATAGTGCGCAGTGAAGATTTTGAGGAGAGACAGAAGCAGAGGTAGTGGAGACAGAGGTTGTAGAGACGAGTGCAGTTGAGACAGAGGCAGCCAACACCGACTATCCTACAGAGGGAGAGCAACGTGAGGTGCCACGACCCTCATATAGTCGTACCAATTGGAGGATGCCATACCATAACATAGGGAATCCATTCTTAAGTGCATGGATGAGCAGGACAGTCAACTTATGCGACTGGAGCAATTTTTTAAAGCTATCCAGAATGGTTTGGAGCAGGTCGAGTAGAAGATTGACACCCTTATCGCCATAATCACCTGCCGGCTGATGATGTCACTCCACCGGATGGGGGTCCGTCCAGCTAGCCTGTGCTTAGTCATGATTGTTCACTTGTGCATAAAATATCTTTTTGGGATGCCAAGCCTATCGGATCTTATTTTCGAACTGTTTCCTTAGATAGTGGCATGAATATTATTTTGACTGATGCAGTAGACTGATGATTTTACTACCCAAAGTTGGGGTAGTTGTTTTGATTACAGTATGTGATTTTATGATGAAATTTATTTATGCACTTTATGTTATGTTGCATGTTCTCATTTATCCCAATTCAACTGGTGCTTGATAATATCTTGATGTTATCTGTATCGCAACAGGCATAATATTGAGACCACAATCTTTCATTTTCCTTCCAATTGTTGATGGATTTCTTGTTGAATATTCACTAAAAGTTCCAATGCTATGTGTAGTAGCATGCATATTATGGTTGACTGATATATTCATACTTACAAGTTTATCTTTTTGTACATATAGTTTGCCAGGGTGTATAAGAAAAGTTTGTGAGATTATGAGTCTTTAATAGTTACTACCTTTTGTCATGGTGTCCATGTGTCAGTTTTCTATTGGTTTGAGCTATAAAAAAGTAGTCTATAGAAGTCCTTTAGAAACATGCATATCTACTAGTTGATGAATTTGATCAATAGTTTAGGTTTTCCACCTTTTGAATCCTGTGTGGGGAAATCTTCTTTTGGAAGGAGAGTGAGATGGCATGTTTGGAAGGAGTGAGGCAAACTAGGATTTCAGCGAGGCAAACTATAAATTGAGCGGGGGAAACTAGAAATTGAGTGGGGTCAACTAGACATTCAGTGGGGGAAACATGAAATTCAGCGAGGGAAACATGAAATTGCATGTGGCAAACTGAAATTAGAGTGGGAGAAACTAGAAACTAAGCGGGGGAAACATGAAATTCAGCGGGGGAAACATGAAATTGAGAGCGGCAAATTAAAATTTGATCGAGGGAAACTAGAAATTCAACGGGGGAAACATGAAATTTAGCAGGGCAAAGTAGAAAATCAGCGGGGCAAACTGAAAGAAGTTATGTATCCTGTAATTCAAAAAGATCATTTCATCATCCACCAAAATTAATTACAAAACATGTATCATACAAAACACTAAATAAATTATAAAGTACGTTATACATCAGGTATAGGAAACTTGCACTTCCGGCGATTATGCCTTGTTTGTTTGCATCGCCCATACTTTACTGTTTTCGTTTCCTCTCCACGCGAGAGAATTCTAAGCTTTTTGGGTCTTTCAGATGACCTCCTCTGTCCTGGGGGTTTAATCTACATACAATACTCCTTGAAGTCGGCTAAAATTTTCCACTCACTCTTGTCACGTACTGGGTACACCGATTCACTATACGTGGCCAGGTAATTATGTGTCATGTAGAATGGGGAGCAGTATAAGTAATGAGGAAGATCGTAGTTTATGCATACTGACAGGACATGCATACAAGGGTACCCCTTCACGCCAAACTCGTGACATGTACACGAAAACTCACTGAGCTTGACTGTATCATTATAATCTCTCACAACTTAGTACTCATCTTGAGAAATTGCATGACAGCGAACATCTCACGCCTTCTGCACAAGATTCTTTAATTGTTGCTCTATCCATGGTGTCAACAGACCTACAAATGATGCCGCAGATTCTCTTCTCTTGTCAAACAATTCTTGTATCTTAAATCTTACTGCCTCTATCAATTTAGTAATGGGGTATTTGCGTGCTTCTTTGAAGAGGGTGTTGAGGCACAAAAAATATCTCATTGCAGTAGTCAAAAAATTCCATGTCCAGGGGAATTTTGGTAAAGTTCCAGCTCAAGGGGTAGTTTAGGTATTTTGGTAAAGTTTCAGCTCAAGGGGTAGTTTAGGTATTTTGGTAAAGTTCCAGCTCAAAGGGTAGTTTAGGTATTTTGGTAAAGTTCCAGTTCGATGGGATCTGTTGAAGTATGGAGAATAATGAAAGAATTGAAGTAGAAGAAGTTCCGTTGCGCGGGTCGCGGAACAACGTTTCCCGTTGCGCGGGTCGCGCAACGAAGTTCCCCATTGCGCAGGTCGCGGAAGTCAAATCCTTCGTTACGTGGGTCACCGAACCACGTTCCTCATTGCGCGGGTCGTGGAACGAAGTTCTCCGTTGCGCAGGTCGCAGAGTCAAGAAGTTCCATTGCGCGGGTCGCAGAACAACGTTCCCCATTGCACGGTCATGGAACAAAGTTCTCCATTGCGTGGGTCGCAGAGTCAAGAAGTTCCGTTGCGTGAGTCGCACAACCAAGAAGTTAGTTGTGCAGATCGCACAATCAAGACAAAAGAATTGAGGATTGGCACATGTGTGGGGCCTATAAATACCTCGCTCCCCCTCTCATTTGGTGGTTGGAAGATTCTAGGAAACTGGAGCGGAACAACTGAAGGTAGAGAGCAGAAGTAAGGATCGGTTGAGCGGACCGCGCAACAAGAAGAGAAGTTGCGTGGACCGCGCAACACAAAGAGCGGTTATGCAGGTCGGTACAAGGTTCCCCATTGCGTGGACCGCGCAACCAGTTTAATGGTTGCGCGGGATGCAGAACTGGGGTGACTGAATGGCGTCGAAATGCTGCTAGATCTTCAAGCCTTCTTCTCTAGAGAGAGAGAGAGACTAGCTGATCAAATCAGCAATTCCTCCTAAGCATTGGGAGATGACCAATGAAGCTGTCGGATTGCTGCCGAAATTCCTATCTCCTCAGAGACAAGCTGATCAAATCAGCAATTCCTCCTAAGTATCTAGGAGATGACCAAAATAGCGCCGTTATGCTGCCAAATTTTCCATAAGACTATCTTGTCTACTTTGATTGATTGTACTTTATTATCAGAATCAAGGGAATCAGAGGATGTAAATGAACTCAGAATAAATGTGATCAATGTTCTCTCTTATTCTTTCTTTGTTATCATTGAATAAATCCCCCAAATCAAACACATTTGTTTTCTTGTTGAAACAAAAATGGCGGCTCCACTAGGGAAATATTATTCGATGGTAATTTAGAAAATATCCAGGGAACATTTATCATTGTTTGGCGTCTTCCAGACGCCAAAATGGCGACTCTTAGCTGGAACATCCTCCCCTTCATCTCTAAGATAGATTATTTAATTCTTCAATCACTAACTACAATTGTATTTCATGATCGAAGGTTTCTTAATCAAACTACAAGTTACGACCAATGACAAATTTTGAACGGACAGTGGGCTTCCGTTTCACTCCGACCCGGTTTATGATAGAATACGCATCGAATCAACCTCCAGAGTGCATGACTCAACTTTTTATGGAAAAAAACAACCTGACTCGAACAACATCTGATGTTGTATCCACTTCACCTCAACCTCTGGAAGGAGATAAAGGCTAGACTGTCGTAATGTCTCGTAAAACAAGAACACAGAATGCAAAAAGCTCTAGAGTACACCCGCTTTCACCAAGAGTCAGAAGGTCGATAACGTATAATGTAGCAAAGAAGAATTCTGAAACCGCTCCTCCTGCAATTTATTCCCAACAAGCAGTCTCGTAATTAACAACGCGCGACTTTCCGACTCTAACCGCCTCAAGGGTCAAGTGAACGAAAGAGCAAAAGGGTAAAGCAATAGTGATGGGTTCGCCAATGTTAGTGTTGCCTCAGAAAAGTTCACCGATGCTCACGTCGCCCCAATCAATTGGTAGCGCAGGGAATATGCAGGAGTCAGACAATATTCCACCCTCTTGCTCTACTTTAGCTATGGCTTCATCAAAAAGTAAAGAAGCCATAGTGCATATGGCCGAAATGAATCAGGAAAAACCTACCATCCACTGAAGATCATATTAACAAGATGGCCAAAGCGCAAAGAACACTAATGATGAATGCAAAAATCTCAGGGAAGCACTAGCAACCCTTGTGCATAATATGGTCCAAATTGTGGCTCCACCAGCAACAGGTACAGTAAACAGACATGAAAGCCATCCTGAATAATCTCATCCACAGGGGGCAGGATCAAGAGTTGTTCCAGTCGCAAGGACTGTAACGCAGGATGATGTAAGATAAGTCGTCGAAGAAATTGTCAGATTGGAAAAAGAGCGCGCAAATACTGGCCGCTTCAAGTACCAGACGCCATATCCAAGAGAGATAGAAGATGTTCCATTCCCAACCAATTTCAAATAGCCAGATTTTCATAAATTTAAAGGAAATGGGTCTCCAGAAGAGCATCTCTTGCACTTCATCACCAGCATGGGAAATTTTTCTATGATACCTCAATATTGTTTGCAGTTATTTGGATCTTCTTTAACAGGCAAAGCATTTCGATGGTATCCTGGCTTGATGCCTGAGTCAATAAGAATGTGGGAACAAATGCAAGACGCGTTTATATCCAATTTCTTCTCGACAGAATGCGACGTCAGTATTGCAGAATTGGCCTCTGTCAGACAAAGAGAAAATGAACCTGTGGAGAAATTCATTAATAGATGGAAGACCTTGGGGGCTTCATGTGGACAGTTACCAGAAGAGAAAGAACAAGTGAACATGTGCCTGAACTCTATGGAACCAAGAATTGCTTTCGGGCTCATGAGTGTTGATATAAAGACTTTCCGAGATCTTGTAACAAAAGCACATGCATTGGAAGTGATGGTTACAAAGATGTCAGTCTTTCGGATCAAGACAGAAAGAAGAGAACCGAATAGATTAATGGTAAATGCTGTTGATCAAGAGAAGAAAAAGAATATTTTTTACAATAAACGAGAAACAAAGAAGAGAGAGGATTCAGATCAAGTTAAAGGAAAGCGGCCGCGACTATACGACTCCTACAAGGAATATGTATTCAATAAAGAAGATATGTTGCCAATGATGGAACAATTGCTCGCCGATGAAACTATCAGCTTACCTTCTCCGAAATATCCAGAAGAAGTCGAAATGACTAAAGAAGAAAAATATTGTCATTATCATCGTTGTTTAAGGCATCGTACAAAAGATTGTTTTACATTAAAAAATATACTAAAGCGATTGATAAAATAAGGTGAAATAGTGATGGACAAGAAAGTCATTGTGAACATGACATCTGTAAGAGATCCGACAAAGAACTGGAAAGATACAGGGAAGGCTGTTGCAAAAAGGGAATGGCAGGCAATGATAAATCCACTCAGAAATTCTCATTATAATTCAGAGTTTATTGAGTCATTCTCTAAAGAAGTTAGTTATAGATTAGCTTCCATTCGCCAAAGAGAGAGTGAATTAGTTGAAGAATTCATTAGTCGATGGAGGGACTTGGCAGCATCATGTCAACATCCTCTACAGAAATCAGAACAAGTAGAACTATGTTTAGAAGGTCTAAGACCAGAACTGGCATGCCACCTGATCAGTAAAGATTGGAAAACCTTTCGTAATTTTTCTACGAAGGCTTATGCTCTTGAAAAGATGATGGGAAAAGTGTCTGCTTTCCAATCAAAATCAGCCCGCATCACTCAGAAAGAAAAAACTAAAAAAGATTATCAGGATGTTGAAAGAGAAAGCAATGAAGAAGATAGAAATGGTAGTGCGGTTATAATGACATATAAGAGGTCTAGGCAAAATAAAGATCATATGAAGTATTCGTTTGCGAGGAAAGATATACTCTCTATGCTGAATCAATTGCTAGCTATGAAGAGTATTGAATTACCTCGGCCAAGACACATCGAAGAAATTAAAAATACAAGAGGAATGGATTATTGCCATTATCACCGCAAATTTGGACATCATACAGAAAATTGTAATTCCCTCAGGAAAAAGCTACAGACAATGATCGATAAAGGAGAAATTGCTATAGAAAGAGCATGAAAAAAATGATGACAGAAATTCGATAAAGAAAAATTCTGGGGGCATCCGTGTAAATCGTCAGTAATTGACAAGATCGAGCTGTCATAGCCTGGATATTCAAAAGAAAAGAAGCAAATGAGACAAAAAAATGTTCTCTCTAAAAAAACAAAAAAAGAAGAAGAAAGCATATTTGTTGCAAAATATGCAGATATGCATTGCAATACCTGTCAGTTCAGGAGATGATCGCTGTTTTGATTTCGAAAGATATCGGTATGATACTTCCAAAATCAAAAGGGGGCAAGACAGGCTTTCAAGCATATCAAGTCATTGCCAAAGCAAGACAAGTGAGTAAAAAATCTGTGAAATATATTTCTCACCATAGAATATATCTTTTGTGTACATGAATAAAATGCAGGCTTTCAAGCATATTAAGTCATCGTTAGATGAAAAGCGTCGATGCTTATCGCCAAAACTAGCGCTTTCAAGCATATCAAGTCATCACCAAAGCAAGACAGGCTTTCAAGCATATCAAGACATTGTCAAACGCGAAGCGTCAATGACGATTGCCAAATGAAAGCGTTGATGAAAGATAAGCGAGTAAAAAGGCTTTCAAGCATACAAGTCATTGCCAAACGCGAAGCTCACTATCAAGTGTTAATAATCACTACAAAGCGTCACTGATCGCTATCAAGCATTGATGATCGCTACCAAGCGTCAATGATCGCTATCAAGCATTGATGATCACTACCAAGCGTTGAAGATTGTTGTTAAAGCATTGACAATTATCACTAACGCCAAAGAAAATTTCTGCTAGTAAGTACCAATGATTATCGCAAAATTAGCAATCATGGCTATTATCATCAATCGCTTATCAAAATTGTTATCATCGCCGAGCTGATACACTATTTCAAACACAATAAAATGTTCCCAGAATATTATCAGCGGCAACAAAATATCAATTATTGATTCAGCAGCCTAGCCAAGTCTATATGACCGGCTACACATAAGATCCATGATCATTTAAGGCAGTTGACGAAGCAGTCACATAAGGCCTATCTCTAATAACATTTAAGGCAGTTGACGAAGCAGTCACATAAGGCCTATCTCTAATAACATTTACGGCAGTTGATGAAGCAGTCACATAAGACCCATGCCATCTGTATAGCTTCCGACAGCATCTCGGGGACTGGAGAAAAATGCCCTCTCGTGAATGGGTCCGACCTTGCAGGCGAAGAAAAAGTGAGTCTCCGAAGCAGGATGACTCCCCAGATCCTTGGTTTGATTTCAGTAGTAACTCATGAAGGTCTCTGAAGCAAGATGACCTCTCATTGATGGATTGACGACCCTGGATTTGGTACCCAATGAAAATCCATACCCTGGGCTTGTTTCTGGTAGTAACTCATGAAGGTTTCTGAAGCAAGATGACCTCTCATTGATGGACTGGCGGCCCTGGGGTTTGGTCAAAGGTAGCTTGGTAAAGCCTTGCGAACTCTAGAGAGTTACTATGGCTACCCTGTGCGTAAATCCCATTAAATTCACGGTCGTGATTGCTCCAACTACTTAAGAGCTTAAACTATGTGTATAAGTGTCAGTCTAGTCCAGTCTGGTCTAGTTTAATCTAGACTAGTCAAGTCTGGTCGAGTCAAGTCAAGTCTGGTCGAGTCAAGTTCAGTCAGGTCAAGGTCAGTCTTGTCCAAGTCAAAGTATGGCCAGTCAAAGTGCACTAGCACCACTGCTCAAAAAGCATAAATTAAGTTTAGCATTTAAAATGCTATAAATACACATTTCAAATTAGATATGCTCAATTATACAATTGCCTGATGAAAATCCTAAGTATTGAGTAAACAATATGTGCGAAAATTCATTTCTCTTGAATCAGGTTCAAATTGCAGCAACAAAAAATGCCTTTAAGATATTGACAATTATCTACTCAAGAGTTCAAATCTTTAAAGTCAATTATTAGTCTATTGCAATATATTTGTTCTGATGATAAGAGATGTAAGGTCCTTTTATCTTCTGCCTTCTCGATATAAGGGAATATTATCGCATAAAACTCTCAAAGGGGGCAGAGAATAAACTAGTGAAGAATTATCATTTTCTTCCGGCCAATCTAAAAGGTTCAAGATATACTCTTTAGATTCGTTAAAGGAACAACAAAGATTATCCATCCTTCAAAGGCATTGGCAAGCTTTACTCTGTAAGTATTATCTTCTGAAGAAATTTTTATGCAACATTGACCGGGAAAGGGGGCAGGTCTTCAAAGTAATCTATGCCTTGGTCTTCAAATCAATCTATGCCTTGGTCTTCAAAGTAATCTATGCCTTGGTCTTCAAATCAATCTATGCCTTGGTCTTCAAAGTAATCTATGCCTTGGTCTTTCTGATAATCTCTTATGCAATATGGAGGAATTCATATACTGAGGATTATGAAGTATGATTCAATGTGAACGTTCAAAAGTGGCTTCTATATTAAAGCTCAGTTATATGCCGATATCGTAAATAACTTCTCACTATCCTAGTAATGATATTGTAAGACTCCAAGTACCAATCTGATGGAGGCAGAGCAAACGGAATCATCATCAGTAATTTCTATAACCTTTGAAAAGTTACTAAGTGAAAATTGAAAGAAGTCTTGTCTATTTTTCAGAATCAGCAAAGATCCCAAGAAAAGTCTATGAAGAAATGTGGAGTACCAGCTAGAAACAACTCAGCAATTAAACCTTTGGAGTTGGAAATGACACCACTAAGAGCACAATATAAAGAATACAAAGAATGCAATGCGAAGCACGATGACAGAGCGAATATCACAATCAGCCTAAAAGAGAAGAGAAGTTTTCAATATAAATTTCAAAAATTATCAATGCTTCATAAAGCTGAATTAAAAATTATAATGTCTTGAAATACTAATTCTGACTAATTTGGCAGGAAAGACTATCATTCAAAAGATCGGATTATGCAGATCATGAATAAAGGAAACAATCAAAAGGGTTACTGTGGTAGGAGCAACGGAGTTGATCAAAGAGACCATTGCAGAATTGAAGGAAAAAGTCGCTGGAGTTGATCAAAGAGGCTGTTGCTGTTGAAAGATAATTCTCTAATCAAGTTGCTCAAAGACAAAGTCATTTCAGCTGTTGCAGAGATGTGTTTCGATGAAAAGAGAACTTCATCTTTTCTAGTGAAGCATCCGCTCGACGCTACTGGCTGGGGGCATTCTTGTCTTCTGTTCGAGCGCCATCATTCAAATCTTCTGTTCAAGTGCAATCAGTCAAGTCTTCTGTTCGAATGTCAACATTCAAGACTTCCGTTTGAACGTGATCATTCAAGTCCTCCGTTTGAACGTGATCATCAAGTCTTCCGGTTGAGCACGATCATTCAAGTCTTCCGTTCGAGCAGGGATCATTCAAATCTTCCATTCGAGCGCGAGCATTCAAATCTTTTGGTAAAAAATGAGCATTCCAGTCTTCTAGTCAAATATGAGCATTCAAATCTTTCGGTCGAGCACGAGCATTCCAGTCTTCTGATCGAACACAATCATTTGATTTTCTTGTCAAAGATTATCATCTAGTCTTCCATGCAAGCATGATCATCCAGTCATTCTTCAATTGCAGTTCATTCAAGATTCTTCAGGCGGAGGAAGATCGATCCTCCATTTGATTTCAGAAATCAATCAAAGAAGGATCGAGGGGGCATCTATTGAGGCACAAAAAATATCTCATTGCAGTAGTCAGAAAATTCCATGTCCAGGGGAATTTTGGTAAAGTTCTAGCTCAAGGGTTAGTTTAGGTATTTTGGTAAAGTTCCAACTCAAGGGGTAGTTTAGGTATTTTGGTAAAGTTCCAGCTCAAGGGGTAGTTTAGGTATTTTGGTAAAGTTCCAGCTCAAGGGGTAGTTTAGGTATTTTGGTAAAGTTCCAGCTCAAAGGGTAGTTTAGGTATTTTGGTAAAGTTCCAGTTCCATGGGATCTGTTGAAGTATGGAGAATGATGAAAGAATTGAAGTAGAAGAAGTTCCGTTGCGCGGGTCGCGCAACGAAGTTCCCCGTTGCGCAGGTCGCAGAAGTCAAATCCTCCGTTACGCGGGTCACGGAACCACGTTCCTCATTGTGCGGGTCGTGGAACGAAGTTCTCCGTTGCAAGGGTCGCAGAGTCAAGAAGTTCCGTTGTGCGAGTCGCGGAACAATGTTCCCCATTGCGCGGTCGTGGAACAAAGTTCTCCGTTGCGCGGGTCGCAGAGTCAAGAAGTTCCGTTGTGCGGGTCGCGTAACCAAGAAGTTAGTTGCGTGGATCGCGCAATCAAGACATAAGAATTGAGGATTGGCACATGTGTGGGGCCTATAAATACCCCGCTCCCCCTCTCATTATGTGGTTGGAAGATTCTAGGAAACTGGAGCGGAACAACTGAAGGTAGAGAGCAGAAGTAAAGATCGGTTGCACAGACTGCGCAACAAGAAGAGAAGTTGCGCAGACCATGCAACACAAAGAGCGGTTACGCGGGTCGCGTAACAAGGTTCCCCATTGCGTGGATCGCGTAACCAGTTTAATAGTTGCGCGGGTTGCAGAATTGAGGTGACTGAATGGCGTCGAAATGCTGCTGGATCTTCAGGCCTTCTTCTCTGGAAAGAGAGAGACTAGCTGATCAAATCAGCAATTCCTCCTAAGTATTGGGAGATGACCAAAGAAGCTGTCGGAATGCTGCCGAAATTCCTATCTCCTCAAAGACAAGCTGATCAAATCAGCAATTCCTTCTAAGTATCTAGGAGATGACCAAAATAGCGCCGTTATGCTGCCAAAATTTCCATAAGACTATCTTGTCTACTTTGATTGATTGTACTTTATTTTCAGAATCAAGGGAATCAGAGGATGTAAATGAACTCAGAATAAATGTGATCAATGTTCTCTCTTGTTCTTTGTTATCATTGAATAAATCTCCCAAATCAAACACATTTGTTTTCTTGTCGAAACAGAGGGCATTAACACACTCAGATATGTTTGTAGTGACCAAGTTGAATATTTTTTCTGAAAAGTACGAAGATGCCCATCTCTCGTACTTGATTTCTGTCAGCTATGCATGTACTGGGGGTTGGTCATTTCGATATCATGCATTAATTTTTTGAATTCAGCCTTCCTGCATGTCTTCACAGCCCGCCAGAGTACATCTCCAATAACTTGTCTTTAAAAGTGTCCACTAAGTTTCAATAGACATGGTACGCGCAGTAGCCGTGGATTGCATGTGGGAAGACTTGGGGAACCTCTTTCACTAGACCTTTATGTCGGTCGGATATAATCACAAGATCCTCTAGAGACCCTAACGCATCGTTAAGGTAGGTAAGGAACCAATTCCAACTGTTGTTGTTATCTGATTGCCCGATGTCAAACACAACTGGAAATATATGATTGTCCTCATCTAAAGTCGTGGCGATGCATAGAACACCCTTGTATTTGCCCTTTAAGTGTGTCCCGTCAGTGGCCAATACCCTCCACATAGAATTTTGAAAACTTCGAATGCATTGTCTGAGCGCTACAAAATACCTCTCGAACCTGAAAGTCTCTTGGTTAATAGCCTTGGCAGTCACCTGAAAGTGCCCTGGTTTGTCAATTAGCGTGAGTGTTGAGTTAGTTAGAGTACAGAGCCTGAAAGGAAGATCATTTCAAGCGTTTCTAGGGTAAGAAAACGTTTTCAAAATAGGAAAATTCTCTAAGTTTTCTTGCCCTGTCAATTTTAATGATACACATCTCGATATGATCGACCTGCGCTGTCAAGTCCTCGATGCTCCATCGATACCATCGAAAAGAGGACCAAATATGTCCAACAACCTTATACATATCTGAGCAAAATTATTGATGTATCGATACACCTATTGATATCATCGATATTCAAATTTCGAGTCTATCGGAAGTGACTCGATAGTATTGACAGGCAGAATTCCGGCGGCCCTGTTTTTTCTTAAGAATATCATATATACATCGATATATCGAAGCCTCCCCGATACCCTCGATAATTTAAACCTCGATGATATCGGAAGGCCCTTGATGATATCGGTCTTGGGGGCCAAATTCTCCAGCAACATATTTCAGGGTGTTTTATCTATGATCGGGGGTCACTCGATAGAATCGATATTTAAATATTGATGATATCAATGCCGTATCGATTGCATCGAACATGGATATAAACTATCCAGCAAGCTTTACGAAAAATTCTTTTGATTTATCGATGCATCGACACAGCTATCGATATCATTAACATTCAAATTTCGATGATCTCGAAGGTCCCTCGATCACTCATGAAAACCTAAAATATTTAATGGCAAGTCTCTCTCATTTTTCAAGTGTCGATAGATCGAACCTCTCATCGATGGAATCGGAGTTCGAAATCCGATGACATGACACTCGTTTCGATTCATTGACTAACTGGCAATAGGTTTTAAAAGCGTATGACATTGAGTTCGAGTCATCGAGCGGACCATCGATGCTATCGAGAGTATACACTCGATGATATCGAACCTGCTCGATGATATCGAACTCTATCATAAATGTGAGCGTTTTATATCCATTGAAACCTTTTGCCTATATATAGAGGACTTGTTTATTGTTGTCGTGAGAGAAAGAAGAGAGAGCTTTTGAGTGTTTAACCTTTGATCTTATACCTAAATCCCTTTCTCTCAAGGGAGTTCATCCTCCAATCCACCCTCACCATTGATATTCAATAGAGTGGATTGGGGAATGAACTTCTGCATTCAAGGATCCTCCAGCTACTACCTTAATGGAAAATCATGAAGCTGGGATGCCTTGAATGTGTAGATGAATGAAATCGCTCTATCTTCCTTATAGGAAAATCTTTTGAGAGTAGGATTTCATCATAACCTTAACTCAACCCGTCGTCATGCATTGGTACATCTTTTGAGTTGCGGATCAAGGAGACTGAAGATTCTTTGTCAACAAATGAGGAGATCTTTTTCAACATGCTTAATGGGACTCATCCACTTATTTGTAAGTATCTAGAGTCTAGAGGACACTCGTGATCATTCCTTTTTAGGATTGGGTCTTAGGTGTTTCTCACCCCTTCAAGCCCTCGTAGGAGGCCTCTGGCGAGTGTACGTGGTTGGTGCATTGTATGGACCCTTGTTCTGTGGAGAGCATAAACATCTGGTTGAAGGTGAACCAGTCAAAACCTTAAGTTTGAGGTAAACCATGTGAAACCTCGAGTTTGTGGTAAATCGCGTAAAACCTCTAGTAAGGTCTTATGGAAGATCCTTGGCCAGTGTGCCTAAAAGTGGCTTTGTTGTGTTGACTGTTGCTCGTGAGAGCGTAAACAGTCAGTCTCAGTGTAGGTTGTAAAGGTTGAAGGTGAACCTGATTTAAAAACTTAAGTTTGAGGTGAACCTCTGTGAAACCTCCTTTGTGAAATTCGGCACACTCAAGGGTTGAGTGCGTTTGCCAGGAGTGGAGTAGACTGATTGTCGAACCACTATAAAAATGACTGTGTTTGAGATTGCTATCTTTCTGATTGTGTGATTTACTTTAATATTTTCATATCTGAATATCTGAGATCACACCTCACACACATACACAGTCATATCCATCATAAATTAGTGTCCATAATGCTTACTTATTAAATAGTTTGTGATTGGTGTTGAGGTATAAAATAAGCGAAGAATTGAAGTAAGGAAAGATCAAGGAAAAGGTTGGAAGAAAGGAACAAAGAATCAATTCTGGACCACGCAAAGTAAACAGATTGTGCAGGATCGCACAAAGTAAAATAGTTTGCGCAGGATTTAACTAAGTAAACAGATTGCGCGGGGGTCGCGCAAAGTAAAAAAGTTTATGTGGGATCGCACAAAGCATGTCGTTTGCCCGTATCTGCATAAAGCGTATCACGATGATGTAAAAATGATTGGGTGTTATTTTATCCCACATCGCCCAAGTCGGAGTTTTACACCTATGAAAATGCTTATAAATACCTCGTTCTCTCTCTCTAAAAAGGGGTTCGAAGATTTCAGAGTGAAGGAAAGAACGAAAGAGAAGACAAAAGGTGCAGAGCATTGGGCTCCAGCAGATTGCGCGGACCCGCGCAAAGGATCATTGGGCTCCTATAGTTTGCGCGGACCCGTGCAAACGATATGGTTTGCACGAGACCGAGTAAACCGACTGCTTTGCAGTCTATAACAGCAATGGGCTGTCATGCTGCTTCAAGTTCTTCTTATTCAGGAGAAAAGGAAGAATGGTCGACGGCAAGGCATATTTCTCCTAAAGTCTCAGGAGATGACCGAGATAACGCCGTTATACTACCGAAATCTCTATTTTCTTGAAGACTGTTGGTCAATTTGTCAATTCCTCCTAAATCCTATGGGATGATTGGGATCATTGCCGTTATGCTGCCGAAATTTATATTTAACTATGATAGTTGTAATCTACAATGAATTCTTTGTAAACTATCTTAGAATCAAGGGATATCAGAGGATGTAAATGAATTCAGAATCAATAAAAATGTGATGATTGTCTTTATACTGTTCCATTGTTATGTTTGAATAAGATAATTCTCCCAAATCAAATACATTTGTTTCCTTGTCGAAATAAAATGGCGACTCTGCTGGGGAATCATCTTATTCAACATTAACATTGGGGAAAGTTGTAAGACTCTCATCACTTTTTGGCATCTTTTAGATGCCAAAATGGCGACTCTCAGTGGGAACATCCTCCCCTTTATCTCTAAGATAGCTTACTTAATCTCTCGCATACTAACTTCACATATGTTTCATTACGGAAGGTACCCAAAAAACAAACTCAATTACATAATACTACTGATGGCTAACATTGCAAGAAAAGTGAACTTCCGCTTCATCCCCACTGGGTTCATAGTCAAATATGCGCCCAGCCGAACTCCCAAGCATACAAATGGATGCACCACCAACAGGCGCAGAATGACTCAAGTAACAGTGGGAGTCATTTCCGTCTCACCTCAACCACAAGAAAGTGACGGGAACTAGACTGTGGTCTTGTCTAAGCAGACAAAAGCAAAGAACTTAAAGAACCGCAAGGCAAACTTATCTGTACCAAGAGCTGAGGGACCAATCACACGCAGTGTAGCAAGAAGAAAACCCGAGCTTGCTCCTCCGGCAATCTATCCCGAACAAGCAGCTCCACAGTTCTTGTCGCGCGATTTTCTGGCTCTGATCGCCCCAAGGACTAAATGTACAGAAGCGCAGAAAGGTAAAACACTGATGATAGGATCACCGATGCCTGTATCACCCCCGACAAGTTCGCCCATAACTATATCGCCCCGATCAATCAGCAGCACGGGAAGCGTACAAAAGTCGAATGAGACTTCGATCTCTCCTCTCTTTGTAAGCCCTGTTACGTCAACGTACTCTCGTCTTACTCCAACAACGGCCTCAACAAACAGTAAAGAAGCCACAGTGTACATGGCAGGGACGGGTCAAGAAAACAGGACAACTACCGAAGAACGTGTTGACCAAATGGCAGAGGCACAAAGAGCACTAATGGATGAATGCTGGAACCTTAGAGAAGCTTTGGCAACTCTGGCGCATAACGTAGCCCAGATAGTGGCTCCACCTATGATGGGAGTGACAAATGGATAGGAGAACCAACCTGAAGGTTCCCGTCCACAGGGGATAGGGTCGCGAGGATCCGTTCCAGCAACAAGAGCTATAACACAAGAGGATGTAAGGTAAATCGTTGAAGAAGCAGTCAGAATAGAGAGAGAACGCGCAAATACCGGCCGTTTCAGATACCGAACACCCTATCCAAGAGAGGTAGAAGATGTTCCATTTCCGGCCAATTTTAAGCATCCAGACTTCTAGAAGTTTAATGGCGAAGGATCACCAGAAGAACATCTGATGCATTTCATTACCAGCATGGGGAATTTCTCCACGATACCTCAATACTGCTTACGATTATTTGGGTCATCATTGACAAGTAAAGCTTTCAGATGGTATTCAAATTTAGCACCAGGATCTATACGCACATGGGAAGAAATGCAAGATGCTTTCATGTCAAACTTCTTCTCATCAGAGCATGATGTTAGCATCACAGAATTAGCTTCAGTACGACAGCGAGAAGGAGAACCAGCTGAAAAATTCATAGACAGATGGAAAACACTGGGGGCATCATGTAGACAATTGTCGGAAGAAAAGGAACAAGTCAAGATGTGTCTGAACTCTATGGAGACAGGAATTGCGTTCGGACTCACCAGTGCCGATATCGGAACCTTTCGCGATTTGGCTACCAAAGCCCATGCGTTAGAATTAATGACTCGTACGATGCTAGCATTTCATCATGAAACCGTCAGGAGAATACCTGGCAGAACGACCATCAACACCATCGATCGGGATAAGAAAAATCAAGATGCAAGGGGCTCAAGAGACAAAAGGCCAGAAGGAAAAGAAGGCTGGAATCAATCAAGGGATAGATACGGCGGAAAAAAGCTCAGAATGCTTGATTCTCATGAAGGATTTGAATTCGATAAAGAAGACGTAGTTCCTATGATGCAGCAATTGTTAAAAGTGGGTACCCTGGAATTACCAGAGCCCAAGGGCCCTGAAGATGTGATGAGGACTCGGGAAAGAAACTTTTGCCACTATCATCGCCTAGTGGGACATCCGATGGAGAATTGCTACACGTTGAAGTGCATCATACAGGGAATGATAAATAGAGGTGATATAATAACCAGCGAAAGCAAAGAAAAGAATACAAGGGCAACAGCAAATGTATTGTCAATCCAGGAAAAGGCTCGAGAAATAAAAGAGAAGGAAAATCGAAAGTCAATAAAGAATGCGGCAATGATTACATTACGATCGGGGAAGCAGGTAATAAGTCCGGTGAAGCAAAAAGCAGGAACTGCAAGGAAAGAAGTGACCGAAAGACAAAACGGCGACGATGGAAGTAAAAACGGGGACGCAGCGACAAAAGTGGTTTATGACGTAGTTAGCCACTTGAAAGGCATACCGGCACGTTTAAGCATCTAAGATGCGCTCAAGTTATCAGAAGAGTTTCGGCAGAGTCTGATTCAAGCGTTGTCTAATCACGATGTGAGAGAAGCTTTGTTAATATAAATGAAACATGAAAGACACGATGAACGGGCAAATTGTCTACCAGTAATCTCGTTCTCTGATGATGATTTAATTGGTGAAGCAGAACATAACAGACCATTAATGATAGAAGGGTATATTTGTGAAAAGAAGATAAAACGAATTATGATAGACAACGGGTCCGCAGTGAATCTTTTGCCGCTCTCCATGATAAACAAATTGGGCTATCGCCGCTCTGATTTGCACCCCAGCGGAATGATGGACAACGCACACTCGGTAAGATTACAGTGACATTGGAAGTGGGAGACTTAATTACTACTGTTATATGTCACATTATAAATGCTGTGACAACGTATAACCTTCTCTTAGGAAGGAGGTGGATACATCAAGACAAAGATTGTACCCTCTACTCTACACCAATGTTTCAAATACTGTAAGGACGGAATGCAATGCAAAGTGATAGCTGACGCGAAACCATATACGGAAGCCGAGTCTTTCTTCGCAGACGCCAGCTATTATAAAGGTTTCTCCGAAGAGGTGGGAAATGATGATGAAAAGAGAGTCTTAAAAGATGACCAAATAAATAAGGATAAGGAAGAAAAGGCAGAACTTCTAGGACTGCAGAAGCAAGAAAGAAGTTCTATTTTGTACCCAAGCGTCTGAGACAACCGGGGCAACCGCCGTTGACATTGTTATCGGCAGAACAGTTGAAAATCTTACAGTCCAATTATACAATGCCCTTACCCAATATTGAAAGATGTAAGCCATTTACAGCCGCTCCAGGAAGATTTTAAGTCAAGGCTAGTTTTAAATACCCTGAGCAGATAGAATTCCATGCTGCAGTGGAAGTGAAGGATGAAATCACAAGCAATAAATATCACGGAGAGTTAACACCGCAAAATTTGAAAAAATACAGTGCAGTAAGCAAGAAAATCATGAGAAATATGGGTTTTGATTGTGAGAAACCCACTGGATTGAATCATGGGAAAGGAATTCAAATCCCTCTCGGGGTTAATCAGGAAAAGCGGAGAAAATTCCAAGGGCTAGGAGCAGATTCATCAGTGAATATGGTATCAGTAAATATGACTTCGGCCACACAACTACCAGAACAAGATACTAAGGTAGTTGAGTATCCTAAAACAGCTCCAAAACAAATAGAAGACGGGGGGCAATCGACAATAGATGGCTTGCGAAAAATAAATTTGGGAACAGAAGAAGAGTCGAGGAATACATTCATCAGCGTCGGTCTTTCTGAGCAGGAATTCGAGAAATATAGCCAACTTCTCAAAGAAAATAAAGACGTCTTCGCCTGGACATATGAAGAAATGTCGAGACTGGAAACCTCTGTAGCAATGCATCGATTAAAAATCTCCAAAGAGAAGAAACCAATAAAGCAAGCACAAAGGCGCTTTCACCCAGACCTAATTCCGTTAATCGAAGAGGAGGTAAACAAACTAATAAAAGTTGGATTAATCAGGGAAGTTAAATATCCCAAGTGGATATCAAACATTATTCCTGTGAAAAAGAAGAATGGGCAGATCAGAGTATGTATTGACTTCAGAGATCTGAACGAAGCATGTCCAAAGGACGATTTCCCTCTCCCGATAACAGAGTTATTGATCGATAGTACTACTCAGTATGCTATTATGTCTTTTATGGATGGTTATGCAGGTTATAATCAAATCAGGATGGCGCCCGAAGATGAAGAGGCGACGACATTCAGAACACCGCTCGGGATTTACTGTTACAAAGTTATGCCTTTCGGTCTTAAAAATGCCGGGGCAACATATCAGAGGGCAATGAAAAATATCTTTCAAGATATGATGCATAAGCATGTTGAATGCTATGTTGACGACCTAGTGGTCAGATCAGGAGATCATCAAGAACACCATGAACATTTGGCAGCAGTCTTCCGTCGACTCAGAAAGAAACAATTAAAGATGAACCCAGCTAAATGCCGGTTCAGGGTATCTTCTGGCAAATTTCTTGGCTTCGTTGTATGGCATAGAGGCATCGAGATCGATCCAGAAAAAATTAAGGCTATTCAAAATATGCCGCCACCGACAACGTTGAAGGAATTGAAAAGTTTACAAGGAAAACTGGCATACATTCGCCGTTTCATTTCAAACCTCGCAGGAAGGTGTCAGCCATTTTCTTGGCTAATGAAGAAAGATACAGAATTTGTATGGGATCACGCCTGCTAGAATGCATTTGATTCAATTAAGGAATTGCTGAAACAGCCGCCGGTGTTAACATCTCCAGTAAGAGGTAAGTCACTTATCTTGTATACATCTGCAGTTACAAATTCTTTGGGTGCTTTATTGGCATAGGTAAATGAAGCCGGAAAGGAGACTGCTCTTTATTATCTAAGCCGAACATTGATGGGGGCAGAATGCAATTATTCCTCGATCGAGAAAGAATGTTTGGCGCTGATATTCACTGTACAAAAGTTAAGACATTATTGTCTCTCCCATGATATAACTTTGATCTCAAGAGCAGATCCTATAAAATTCTTGATGACTAGGCCAATGTTGTCGGGAAGACTAGCCAAATGGATGTTATTGTTATCAGAATATACTATTTCATATAGACCGGTGAAAGCAGTAAAAGGGCAGGCCATGGCAGATTTTCTGCAGCACATCCTGTGGCAGAAAGTGAAGAAATTAATGATGACTTCCCAGACGAACAGGTTATGTTGGCTGAATCCCAGAGCCCATCGCAGATATATTTTGACGGTGCTGCTTGAACATCGGGAGCGGGGGTAGGAGTGATATTCATTACTCCTCAAGGCGATCTGTTACCATATTCCTTTACACTAGGCACCACATGTACGAACAATGAGGCTGAATATAGTGCCCTCATTATCGGAATGGAAATAGCTCAGCAAATGGAAATAAAATTATTGCATATCTTCAGAGATTCTAAATTGATTATAAATCAATTGACAACAGAATTCGAAGTAAGGAAACAAGAGCTCCTGCCTTATTGTCGGAAGGCATAACGGTTACTTGAACAGTTTTGTCATGTGGAAATCAAACATATACCGCGATCTGAGAATGCAAAAGTAGATGCTTTGGCCAGTCTGGCAGCGGCTC
Organism: Magnolia changhungtana; assembly: GCA_030180095.1. Lineage (NCBI taxonomy): Eukaryota > Viridiplantae > Streptophyta > Magnoliopsida > Magnoliales > Magnoliaceae > Magnolia > Magnolia changhungtana. The sequence continues at coordinate 621,755 of JASAUF010000055.1, read as the reverse complement.
TATCCTACACAAATCGAAGTCCTCTCCAGGTAACTATAGAAGAAAGAAGGTTCTTGTCATCCGAAGAAGTTATCGAAGAAATCGTTGAAATGTTTCCTATATCCTGTCTGGAAGTAACAACAGATGATTGGCGTCAGCCTTTCATCGATTATCTCAAATATAACATCCTGTCAGAAGATAATGCGCGAAGACAGCAGATTAAGCAGCGATCGGGCAAATTTGTCATGTGCAACGAAGTGTTGTATAGAAAATCCTATAATGGAATGCTGTTACGGTGCTTAGACAAGCAAGAAGCAAATCAAATGCTGCGGGAGGCACATTCAGGAGAATGTGGAGCACATCAAGCCGGCCAAAATTTATGCCATAGAGTGCATCGAATGGGTTATTATTGGCCTACCATGTTCAAAGATGCGATAGAATATGCAAAGCGGTGTCATGAATGCCAAATACATGGGAATATAATACACGTTCCCCCGGAAGACTTACATCAGTCTATTGCTTCTTGGCCTTTCTCAGCTTGGGGACTCAACGTGATTGGCCCTATAAATCCACCTGCATCTAAAGGAAAATAGTATATTCTAGCAGCAACAGATTATTTCTTCAAGTGGACCGAAGCAATCGCCTTGCGTAATGTTAAAGAAAAAGATGTGGTTAATTTCATCCGGCATGCCATAATATACCGTCATGGTATTCCGAAAAAGATCGTCTCTGATAATGGCACCCCTTTTAAAAATAGAGGCATGGAAAAGTTGTGCCAGAAGTTCGGCATCCAACATTCGTTTTCAACACCTTACTATCCTCCGGCCAATGGATTAGCAGAGGCGTTTAACAAAACGATTGTCAAAATAATAAAGAAAACGGTGACAGGCAATAAACGCGATTGGGATGAAAAGTTACAGGAAGCATTATGGGCCTACAGAACTACTCATCGTACAGCAACAGGGGCGACACCGTATTCATTAATCTATGGTATGGAGGCAGTCATCCCAATTGAAATGCAAGTGGCATCGCTCAGAATAGCGGTACATCAGTCTGTAACAAATGATGAAAATGCAAAAATAAGGTTGAAAGAATTAGATTTGCTCGATGAAAAACGTCTAGCAGCTCAGCAGCGGTTGCAGTCATATCAGGCCAGGATATCGGCTGCCTTTGATAAACAAGTTAAATACCGCTCTATCAAAAAAGGGGATATGGTGCTAATGCTGAAAAGACCTATAGTGGTCACCCGCCGGACAGGGGCAAGTTCGAGCCTAAATGGGACGGTCCATATGTAGTAAAAGAAGTATACTCCAATGGGGCATATAGAATTATAAATCAAAATGGGCAGGGTATCAGTATACCTGTCAAAGCCCGCTTCATCAAAAGATACTACCCCTGAAAAGAGATATGCTGATTTTGACTCAGAATACTATCAATATAATGATTCTGTATCAAAAGGGGGCAAGGAAGAATAAGATCATGTCTATATGTCAACAAAAGAAATTCACGAGCATGTCAATTATCAAGCATCAATTCTGAAAATATATTGATCATCGTCATCACCAAATAAGTTTGACAAAGGCAATACCATCTGGAAAATTCTTTTCTTGAAGATATTGATTCTTTTGAAGATATTAACAAGATTGATATATTGCCTTACAAGGCACGGATCTTCTTGAAGATATTATCTCAGTCGGAAATATCTACTATACTAGCAATGACGATGATCATAATTATTATTACCTTACAAGGCACGGATCTTCTTAAAGATACTAGCAAAAGCAAGGACATATCAACTCAGTCAAAGAGGCAGTATAGCCAAGCCAAATCCTAAAAGAGCAAAAAAAAATAAAAAATATCAAGATCAAGCTCTCAAAGGATTAAGCTCTAAAAGATCCGGCCAACTATACGTAAGACCTATGAAGATCGCCATTCGGGCAGTGGCGAGGAGTCAGTGACCCTAAAAAGCCCGCGAAGACCATCGTGCGCACCCATGCGGGTAGCTGACGAAGTCAAGGATTCAAAGCCTAAAAGGCCATAAATCCGTAAAGACTAGTCACCGTAACTCCCATGCCATCTGTATAGCTTTCCGGCAGTGCCACGGGGAACGGATGAAAATGCCCTCCCGTGAATGGGCTCGACCTTGCAGACGAAGAAAACAGGGGCCGTAGTGTGAGCTTTAGGCCAACCATGCGTAAGACCCTCCAGATCTAGGGTTTGATTTCAGTAGTAACTCGTGAGGAAGGGCTTAAACCTACTCATTAATGGACTGGCGACCCTAGATTTGGTGCCCAAAGGTAGCCTTGTGAGCCCTGCGAACTTTAGAGAGTTACCGTGGCCAACCCTGTGCGTAAAACCAATAGTTCACCGCCCAGTAGCGTCAATGGGCCCCTCTGATGGACCGTGGCCGTGAGCTCAAGGCAGTGAAAAGTTCAAGAGAACTCTAGAGAGTTACAATGACCATCACATAAGACCCACAAGTGCTCCACTACTCAAGAACTTAAACTGTGTGTGTGCGCGCTCTCCACTACTCATGAGCTTAAACTGTGTGTGGCTAATTAAATTGAAACTTAGCACCGCCAATCTAAATACTCACATAGAAAATCCCGCGCTAACAAAGCATAAAAAGTTTGAAAATTATAAAAGATATGATGAAATTACTGTATGAAAATAGGGCTTTTATAATATAATCTGATAAATATTAGCATAAATGTCATCAACATGCAATATGGAAAATACCATCATAAACATCTCAAAATGCTATCATGAAAGCATATGTTAAGTCAAATAAATTACCCATCCAAAAGCATGAAAGCAAAGATTACATGTTCAAAAATCACATGTTTAAAGATCTTCTGTAATCCCCACTGCTTCTATATATTTGCGCAAATCCTCTTTCAAGTGTGCCTGAGCTGCATCATGCTTGGATTTTTCTTCAAGAATAAGTCTTGCCTGATCAGGGATACTAGCTAGCTTACTCTCCAAAGAAGCGATCATTTCTCTACCTTGAAGTTGTACAGATTTTTCTATATCAATGGATTGAACATTTGCTCTCATCCTTTCTTCAATATCCTGAATGACTAAGTCTTGCTCATAATTCTTCTTTTCTAGTTGAGAGATTTCTTCTTTCAGGGTTGCAATGCGATCTCGAATAATCATTTTCTCATCAATATGAATCTTTAATTGATCTTGAAGAGTCAGATACTCTTGCTCAAGTTTGGAAATAGATGAAGCCGTCAAAGAAACTTGTGCTTGAGATACGGCCAGTTGCTTCCTGTATTCTAAGATTTCAGGGGCAATTGTAGCATTTTCTACTGATGCCAATGAGATTATTGAATCACGGAATTTGAAAAGTGAATCGCGTAAAGGAGATATGTTAATTCTGGCCATCTTGGCAGAGCTCTCTAAAATTTCCATGGCAACGTCCAAATCCAACCATTGATCAGGGTTCCTGAAAATATGGGCTATCGTCAACAAAGAGTGTTTCACCATAAGCATCTTGTGAACAGGGACTTTTGTAAAAGACGATAGTTCAGATGTAGTGGCCACAGAGTCGGAACTGGCTGCATCGCTGCAAGGAGTTCCTATAACAAAAGAAGAAAGGCATTCAAATATATATTATGAAATATGCGGTTCTAAGTAAAATAACTAGTGCATATATATGAACCTGTCATTGGAATACGAGTAACGGAAGGAGAAGCTCCCTGAGTATCAGAAGGGCCGAGTCCCACCATATCAGCAAAAGATGGTGCTCTAGCTTCCGTACTTGAGTCTCTGGTAGCTGGAGTTGGCAAATCAGTGGTCTCTGTTGGAAATATAATTTCACGAGCTACTACTCTCTGTACTACCAACGGAACTACAGGAGCTCTTGGTGAAGTTACTGCAAGAGGATTCACCGAAGAGATCGCGCCTATCTCAGCGACTTGAGCACCTAAAAAAGGGAGACACAATAATTCTAAATAAATAATTGTTGTTAAAATATAGATAAATATATGCATAGGAAAGTTAAATCTCCTTTACCTGGTGAGTATCCATATTCGTCATAATCTAAAGGTTCCTCCTCATCTTCCTCAGCTGCAGGAGATTTAGCAGGAATATTAATGCCAGGAAGAGCTTTAGAGGTTGCAGGAAGAGGTTCTGGTTCAACCCCTTCCGTAATTGCTTCCTCTTCTCCGCCAATATCAACTTCGCCTTCTTCAAAATCGTCATCTTTATCTTCATAACTTTCATTGTCCTCATCGTCTTCATATTGCAAAGAGGCAGTAGTCTCTGATGATGAAGCTGAACTCTCATCTCCCAGAATTTCTTCGTCAACTTCTTCAACGATAACTTGCTTTCCTTTACAAGAAGTAACCCGGTTGCTCTCTGGTGCAGACTCTTTGATTGTAGGGGAGGTGGATGCTTGTTTGGTTCCCTCTGAAAGAATAGGAGATGATGCCTGTAAACGCGTTCTCGATCTAGTCATCGGGGAAGATGGGCTAGGACAAAGGGGTTGTAGAGGAGGTAAAGGAGTATTATTAACTGGTCCCTCTTGAGCCGCGGTAGTCTCTGCAGGAACTGGGGAAGATGCACCTTCAGCGTCGTCTGCAGCCTGATCTGAAAAGTCCCGGCGAGATTGCTCAAATTCTCTTAAAACTCCATGAGCGAACCAGCCATCCAAAGTGTTAATAGCTTTATTTCACGGATAGGATCTTCTAATGATATCTTCCTACAAATTTCTCCATGATGAGACGCATGACTCTTTTCTGGAATATAGCCGATTCCACTTTCTAGATTTCTGCTTTTCAGCCTAGGCGGATGGAAAAAAATGGAGGAATCCACTGGCAAGCACTTAGTAACCAAGTATGACTGATGATCCCACCATCGCATCCAGCCATATGATGTACGGACTATGCGATTACAGCCTGGAATTTTGAAGGAAGATCCAATGCAGCTATTCAGTAGTTGTTTCCATATCATGGCCCAATTAAGAGGACCTATTCCATAACAACGCATTTTTCGAGTAACTAGCCCGCAGTCTTGTGGTACAGTTTGATCATAACCAAATTGACGAGCAAAACGACTGGGATAGTAAGGTTCTCTCCAAAACTTTGTCCCTTCCCGAAGGGGTAAACAGCAAGAACGAATGGAAAAGAAGAAAGCTCTTTTCGCTACAGTAAGTGTTTCTTGGTCCACCATGTCTGTATCTTCGGTGTAACGATGAAGGCAGAACTGAAAGAAGTTTACTTGGTCATCATCCCGAATTTTATTGGCAACCCAGTCATACGCTCTTTTAGCCATCGCTCTTTGTTGGAAGAACCAGAGTGGAAGATGAGAAGGATGAACATATGCTTGTTCTGGAGCTTCGAAAGTCCAAGGAAAATAGACCCCTAGCCACCCTGTGATGTAATGCCAAGAAGTATGTGCAGACGAGGCTCCAAGAATAGGATCTTTCACGTGGGTAGCTACCTCTCCAAGGGCTCTATAAATAGAGCATAATACTGGGGGAGCAAGAGAGTATTTGTGGCCTTCCGCTAAAGCACCAGCTACAGCGAAGACGCTCGGACGAACAACATCTGCCCATTTAGAGCTGGGCAATACCACCAAACTCAGCCAATAAGCCAAAAAAGCTGCAAGTTCTCCAAAGGAGCTATACTCCGGTCTCCCCTTCATTGCGTCTCGGAGCTTCGTTAGTTCCTTGGAGTGACAATCACGAAATCTTCAAAGAAAAATAAAGAGAGAGGGTAAATATGCAGGAATTGCTAGATAGCAAGAATATGAAGAGAAAAGTCGATTATCGGACTAATAAATACCTGAGGCCCCTAGAGAAATGTGCCAGCCATTGCAAAGGGGGAATCTTGTGAAAACTGGGAAATTTACTCATTTCCTTAAACAATTCGATGGTGGTCTCGGAGATAGAAGGTCTGCGATCAGGAGAGGATACAAAGGCCAATTCCCTATTGGTTGGAATGAATTCATCATAGAATTTTCCTCATTATCGGGAGACCGAAATATGCGGTGAAGATCCCAAAGTGTTATGCTCATTTCACCATAGGGTAAGTGGAAGGAGTTGGTTGTGGGCGACCAATATTTAAGAAAGCCTTTCAGTATAGTAGGTTCCCTATAGAAGTATTTGAAAGTCACTTCTATGGCATCATAAAGGCCAACTTTCACAAGTGTGCTCGTATGTTTCAGTAAAATAGCCTCCGCCCAATCAGAATAATAACGTCGAGCAGTTAACATGCCTCTGATGTGAAATTCTGCCTGTCCCCAGAGTTATTCTTGATCTCGAAAACGCTGTCGAACTGTCTCATAAAAATGAGAAGGAAAGAGGTCATGAGGACTATAGAAAGGAACAAGGAAGATCATGGGATGAGTTTCTCCTATCTTTTGTCGTGACTTCTGTGTTTGAATGACTCCCTCAAGGATCCGGGGTTCTCTTGTGGCCCATGATTCAGTATACATCAATCTTTCACCATGAACATAATCCTTAGATTCACAGTCAAGCATAGACTGAAGGCGATAAACGTTGATGGGAATTATCGTCATGCCTTCTGCATGAGGGTTGTCGAACTTCATAACACCTTCAACAACTCGTACTGAATCCCATGAATTTTTAAGTCTCTTCTTCTTATGTTCCTTAATTTTCTCTGCGAACTCTTTCGCCTTATTCCAGCGAGTTTTCTTCGAACGAGAAGCCGGGGGAGTATCTTCACTGAGAGGTGGTCTGTCACTATCAGTACGAATGTGGGCCGTAGTCTTTAACCATTCGTCCCAATCATACTCTTTGCCGTACTTCGGAGGACATTTGATATCTCCCAATGATATGGATCTATGAATGGGGGATGGCAAAGATTTAATGCGGTCAGAGAAGTCAAAGGTAGGAAGAACAGGTTCTTTAAAATAAGCAGGAGTTCTGGAGATGGTCTTTGTTCGCTTAGCAGGTGGTTGATCAGAGGAAGGTTGATCAGAAGGAGTCACAGGATGGGCTGTTTGTTTTATACGGGCCATAATGATGAGAAGATAAATATCAGGCTGAGAATAGAAGAAAGGAGAAAATGGCTAAGTGTTGGAAAAGTTCAAAGAGAGACAATCGGCTACGTGCGAGACACTTTGCGCGGGTCCGCGCAAAGTATATAAGTTGCGCGGAAAATTTTGGACTTGGAAAGAACTTGCGCAAACTAAAAGGGTTTGCGCGGGACCGCGCAAATGATATGGTTTGCGCGGAAGAAATTTGCAGAAGTAAAGTTTCGTCAGAGCACAAAGAGTTCTTGAAAATGACAAAGTTGTTGGACTATTTATAGAATTTGTGGCCGAGTACGGTACTCGACCTAGCTTTGTGCGAGATCGCGCAAACCCTGCAGAAAAGGGGTGATTTGATCCTTTTCTTTGATTTTCCAGAAAAAAATAAAGAATGAATCAAGGGGGCATCTGTTGAGGCATAAAATAAGCGAAGAATTGAAGTAAGGAAAGATCAAGGAAAAGGTTGGAAGAAATGAACAAAGAATCAATTCTAGACCACGCAAAGTAAACAGATTGCGCGGGATCATGCAAAGTAAAATAGTTTGTGCAGGATTTAACTAAGTAAACAGATTGCGCGGGGGTCGCGCAAAGTAAAAAAGTTTGCGCGGGATCACACAAAGCATGTCGTTTGCGCATATCCGTGCAAAGTATATGACGATGATGTAAAAATGATTGGGTGTTATTTTGTCCCACATCGCCCAAGTCAGAGTTTTACACCTGTGAAAATGCCTATAAATACCCCGTTCTCTCTCTAAAAAGGGGTTCAAAGATTTCAGAGTAAAGGAAAGAACGAAAGAGAAGATAGAAGGTGCGGAGCATTGGGCTCCAGCAGATTGCGTGGACCCGCGCAAAGGATCATTGGGCTCCTACAGTTTGCGCAGACTCGTGCAAATGATATGGTTTGTGCGAGACCATTAAGAAATCGATCGCGATCCTATAACAAAGAATGGGTCATGTCATGTTCTTGAAATGGGCGAGTCTTCAAATCTTCAAGTTCTTCTTATTCAGGAGAAAAGGAAGAATGGTCGACGGTAAGGCATATTCCTCCTAAAGTCTCAGGAGATGACCGAGATAATGTCGTTATACTGCCAAAATCTCTATTCTCTTGAAGACTGTTGGTCGATTTGTCAATTCCTCCTAAGTCCTAGGGGATGATTGGGATCATTGCCGTTATGCTGCCGAAATTTATATTTAACTATGATAGTTGTAATCTACAATGAATTCTTTGTAAACCATCTTAGAATCAAGGGATATCAGAGGATGTAAATGAATTCAGAATCAATAAAAATGTGATGATTGTCTTTATACTGTTCCATTGTTATGTTTGAATAAGATAATTCTCCCAAATCAAATACATTTGTTTCCTTGTCGAAACAATTGGATCCTCTACCAGGCTTGGAAGCCAGTAGAGTTATTTTTGAGTAATCCTAATATGAGCTTGTTAATAGGATTAGTGTAATAGGATTTTAAATAAACCATAAAAACTTTAAAAGTCCTATTCACCCCCTCTAGGACATATCAGCATATTCCTACTTTAACTAAAGTGGTCTTCACCGTTATTTCAATTGGTATCAGAGCGAGTCTCTCTTTAAGGGCTTCACCGTCTAGAGAGTGATATTGACTGAAGTTCGGAATATCGCCAAAGGAGAGGGCTCATCGGTCACTAGGCCTCCAGTATTTGATGGCTCAAATTATACATACTGGAAGGCTAGAATGCATTACTTTCTGAGATCTTTGGATCATGATGTTTGGGATATAGTTGAAAGTGGATACGTGTCACCAACTAAACAAATCGTACTTGACGGTGGCACAACCATCACGAAACCCAAATCTAAAGAAAAGTGGACGGCGTTCGACAAAGAAAAACAGATTGCTGAACCAAAGCTATGAACGCCATCTACTGTGCTGTGTCCCAAGACATCTTCAATCAAATAAGTATGTGTGGGATATCCAAGGAAGCATGGGATCTATTGGAAACAACCCATGAAGGCACAAGCACTGTGAAGAGGTCCAAACTACAACTTTTGACTTCACAGTTCGAAAGTCTCAGAATGGAAGAGCATGAGACCTTTATGGAGTTTTTCACAAAATTAAATATCATTTGCAACTCCATGGGTGGATTTGGAGAAAAAGTTTCGGTTCCTAAAATCTATAGGAAAATACTTAGATCATTGCCAGAACGATTTCATCCCAAGGTTACAACTATTGAAGAGTGTAGGAATATTGATGAAATGAAAGTAGAAGAACTGGTAGGTTCCCTACAAACTTTCGAACTACACTTCAAACAAATCCAAAAATCCAAAACAACTGTCCTAAAAACTTCTAAAAAAACATTACATAAGGATAGTGAGAGCGAAAAGGAAGATGATGATGAGGAAGTGGCTTTGCTAGCACGACGATTCAGGAAGTTCTTTCAGAAAAATCATGGCTGGCCTTCCAGAGGAAGAAAGATGAACAACAAAACTTCCACAGGAAAATTTGGTAAAAGGACCAAGGAACCACAATGTATGCCTATCAGGAGTATGGACACCTGTCAACCGAATGCCCAAACAGAAAAACTAAGGCCAAGGCAATGACTGTCACGTGGGATGATACTGAAGAGTTAAATTCAGAATCTAGTGACTTAGAAAGCGATGGAGATCGGAAATTATTGAAAATCCTCATGTTCTCCACTGCTTCAATCATTCCTATAGAATCTGAGAATGAGAAAGAACTGCAAACCACTGAATCATTTTTATTTGACAATGAGGAAACTGGAGAAGAAGAAGAAGAAGAAAAGGATAAACTGCAAGATGCTTATAATCAACTCTACATCCATAACATAAATATCCTTAAAAGACTCAGAATAGTAGAGAACAAAAGTAAGTTGCTGCAAAAAGATTTAGATAAAGCATTGGAAATCAACACACAATTAATAAATGATCTGCAGCAATATCATACGGATAATGATAGACTTGAACGAACTAATACCTTTCTTGAAAACGAGTCTGAGAAATTGAACAAACTGGTCGAGATCTTAAAAGACAAAATGGTGCTCCTTTAAAATGAAAATCATACAATCCTGTTTGACTTAGAAGAATCTCGAAAGATGGCCAAGATAAATTACAAGTTTTCCCAGAGTGGTGAAAAATTAGAAAAACTCTTAAGGATGGGAAGACCTGGAAAGGACAAGAGCGATCTAGGATATGAAAAATCTGGTAATACAGCACCAATAACTGGAAAATTTGTTGCTTCAGGAAGTAACACAAGAACTCCTCCTGTCTGTCATTTGTGTAGTGATTCTGGTCATTATAAGTTCGAATGCATGACACCTATGAGGACTCAATATAACTCTGGTTAGAAATTCAAACCAACTAGAGAAATGCAGAATTTCAAGAGTTCACTTAGAAATATGGATACACATCCATCACCACCTAAAATGAAAGACAGGATAAGGGAATCATTAGATCAAGAGGGTAAGATAGACATGGATACTAAATCTACCACAGTAAAGAAATCTATCTCTAAATGGGTAGTGAAAGAAAAACTGAACTGTCTAATGACTAATTTACATATACCCTGAAATATCAAGCATAAACGGACAAGTCCAGATCATGCATTTAGATCTGGATGTTTGGTGAAATGATGCAATTTTGATGAGCTTCAAATGATATATCTGAGGTTCTTCACCTCCATCTTTTGTATATAAACATTCAAATGTTTATAATTTTGATGTGTACAGAAATTGTACATAGTTTTGCTGAGTATACTATTGATTCATAGAAATTCTAAAATTACACTTGAAGGGTTGACTGAATACTGAAAATGGAAAAAATACGACTATCGATATGACATTCTTGATTGATCGATCAAGGGTTGATATAATCGACGACTCTTTGGAATATGAACAGCTGCATGATCAAGAATGGTATTGGGGACAGGCTTGATAAAATCGATCAAGAGTATCTCGATATCATCGAAACGAGGATCGATGATATTGACAGATGCCGCCCGATAAAAACAGTGGAGAGCAAAAAGGGGTTGTTTTCTCAAAGGTTTCGGTCATTTTCTCTACTCAATCCTCTCGATCAAATCACTAGGAACCACATCGGACTACTCAAATCGTTTCACAAATCCGGTAATACACTTCTAACACATCAAGAGTCCATTCCTCTTTTGGGTACTTTCGAGTTTGTCTTTTTTTTGTATCTTTCCCAAATCTTTCAAAATTCTGCGTGTCCACATGGGAAAAGACAAAGGAGTAGTGTCCGGTCCAGGGGAGTCTTCAAGAACCACCTGACAAAAAGTGCTCGCCTTAAGAGAAAGGGCAAGGGGCCGGGAACATGGGACCCCCACAAGACAATGCTCGAGGCGTGGCGAGTCCCAGTCTGAGGCACAGGTACCGCCTCCGGTTAGAGTAACATCACGTCCATCGAAATACGCGGGTACGGAGCTCATCCATGAGAGAAAAGTAGATAGGGATTGTTTAACACTATATAATCTGGAACCCCATTTGATGCAATCGGTTGGTTGCCCGTCCTGGATTTCGAAGGGCCATGTCAACTCGAACAAACACGCAATTTCCTTACAGCGTGTCACTCTCCTGTATCTGATCCTCCTTCGATCATGGTCTCTCTGAACGGTGATGATGCGCTGATCACCCCTGCCACAATGGCTAACATCCTCGATCTACAGATGGCACCGAAAGGCCTCCCTGAAATGGATCTCGACCATCCTGAAGTTTGATCCATGGTAACCAAGTACCTATGCCATAATAGAGACATCCCCTAGCATTAAGGGAATGCGTTAAAGGCCAGATACATGAAACCTTGATTTTGGGTTCTGCATGGTATCTTCACCACAAATATATATCCTAGAAATACCAATCGATTCGATCTCACAGGGTTTATGGCCATAATAGTTTACTCAATCGCCAGAGGGACAAAAATTTGTCTCCCAACTCTTCTTGTCAATCAGTTAGTAAATGTTGTTCATACCTCCAGGGATCTTCATCTCCCATATCCCTGGATCATAAGCAGGGTATGCAATGCCATTGGGTTCCCATCTACCACTGATCCTGTACTTCCACTTCAAGTCTTCAATATAAAGAACATTCGTAAAACGGACCTAAAGTTCCACAAGTACCTAGAGGATGAAGCAAAGGGGATTCAAGAAGGAGGAGTAGAAGGTGCCGGTGACCCTTGCACAGAAGAAACTGAGATGGCCGGAGATAAACCCTCTGGACCAGATCCAGCCACATCAACGCCTGGATATGCCAAACAGTTTAAGCTGGATAGAATTGGGGCACTTCAGAGGGAGGTCCACTTAGTACATGAGCGGCTTACAGTCCTAGAGCAGCTAGTCCATGGTGTACAACAGACTATGCAACATTTGGTCGATTTGATGACTTGCCGATGGGACGACACGACACCATCCCACTCTGCTCCACAGTGTTGATTCTTGAAATGCTGCCACACACACTTCACTCTTACCTTGGCGTATGAACATCATTATCTTTTTGGATGTTCTACGCTTCCTTAGGTTTATGTGACAGCTCTCTAACTTGCATAGGTTGTTTTATGCCCACGGTTGGGCTAAATACTGGTGGTTATTTTTAGGTGCCCTCAGATGGGCTTGATAGTTTTTTTTTGGGTAACTGTTTTCTTCTACTAGGGCTGGGCAGTGTACATTTTGTTTTGGCTGTGTTGGAAGTGGCTGGCTATATTTCTAATTTACTGTCACTCTGATCCTCTAATTTCTAATATGAGATGCATGTGATGCTTTTACTGAATATTCTAACTGCTATATCACTGCATATATCTGATCTGCTATGCATATATATTCACTGAAAATGATGTCTGATACAGTAACTGTTTGACCATTATACATCTCTCATATGCATACTCCTCTGAATGATGGTTCTCCCAAATACTTATCTCTTCAGTCAATATCAACTGCTATATCTTTGTCAATGACTGACAAAAAGGGGGAGAATAGTCCAAACACCCCGTACGGAAAATTGTATATCTGTTTGGATGATGTTGCAGGTGTTAGGGGGAGTAGCTGCATCAAGTGAGGGGGAGTTTACAAGTAGGGGGACCAGATACTGGGCTGCGTACATGGGTTCAAATGAAATTGTAAAATTGTGTAAAATGTATGTACACACAATTTAAGATGTGTTTGTCCAGTACTTTAGGGTGTTATGGGATTTTGTCACATAATTGACAAAGGGGGAGATTGAAAGTGCCCTGGTTTGTCAATTAGCGTGAGTGTTGAGTCAGTTAGACTATAGAGCCTAATAGGAAGATCATTTCAAGCGTCTGCCTCAACCGGATGTGTGCAAGCTCGCCACAGGTAAATCTGAGCTTCACATCCATTGTCCCAAATCACCAGGTATACTAAAACCCTTAAATAATGTTAGAATATCACAGGGTTTTTAGGGCAAGAAAACGTTTTCAAAATAGGAAATTTCTCTAAGTTTTCTTGCCCTGTCGATTTTATTGATACACATCTCAATATGATCGACTTGTGCTGTCGAGTCCTCGATGCTCCATTGATACCATCGAAAAAGGGACCAAATATGTCCAGTAACCTTATACATATCTGGACGGAATTATCGATGTATCGATACACCTATCAATATCAATGATATTCAAATTTTGAGTCTATTGGAAGTGACTCGATAGTAACGACAGGCAGAATTCTGGCGCCCCTATTTTTTCTTAAGAATATCATATATACATCAAAATATCGAAGCCTCCTCGATACCCTCGATAATTTCAAACCTCGATGGTATCGGAAGGCCCTCGATGATATCAGTCTTGGGCGCCAAATTCTCCAACAACATATTTCAGGGTCTTTTATCTAAGATCGGGGATCACTCGATAGAATTGATATTCAAATATCGATGATGTCGATGTCATATCGATTGCATCGAACATAGACATAAACTGTCCAGCGAGCTTTATGAAAAATCCTTTTGATTTATCGATGCATCGACACAGCTATAGATATCATCGACATCCAAATTCCTATGATCTCGAAGGTCCCTCGATCACTCATGAAAACCTGAAATATTTCAAGGCAAGTCTCTCTCATTTTTTAAGAGTCGATAGATCGAACCTCTCATCGATGGAATCGGAGTTCGAAATCCAATGACATCGATAATCGTTTCGATTCATTGACTAGCTAGCAATAGGTTTCAAAAGCATATGACATTGAGTTCGAGTCATCGAGCAGACCATCGATGCTATCGAGAGTATACGCTCAATGATATCGAACCTGCTCGATGATATCGAACTTTGTCATAAATGTGATCGTTTTATATCCGTTGAAACCTTTTGCCTATATATAGAGGACTTGTCTATTGTTGCTGTGAAAGAAGAAGAGAGAGCTTGTGAGTGTTTAACCTTAGATCTTATACCAAAAGCCCTCTCTCTCAAGGGAGTTCATCCTCCAATCCACCCTCACCATTGATATTTAATAGAGTGGACTGGGGAATGAACTTCCGCATTCAAGGATCCTCCAGCTACTACCTTAATGGTAAATCATGAAGCTGGGATGCCTTGAATGCATAGATGATTGAAATCGCTTTATCTTCCTTATAGAAAAATCTTTTAAGAGTAGGATTTCATCATAACCTTGACCCAACCCGTGGCCATGTATTGGTATATCTATTGAGTTAGGGATCAAGGAGATCGAAGATTCTTCGTCAACAAATGAGGAGATCTTCGTCAACGTGCTTAATGGGACTCATCCACTTATCTGTAAGTATCTAAAGTCCAAATGACACTTGTGATCATTCCTTTTTAGGATTGGGTCATAGGTGTTTCTCACCCCTTTAAGCCCTCGTAGGAGGCCTCTGACAGGAGTGTACATGGTGAGTGGGTTGTGTAGACCCTTGCTCTGTGGAGAGCATAAACATCTGGTTGAAGGTGAACCAGTCAAAACCTTTGGTTTGAGGTGAACCGTGTGAAACCTCGGGTTTGGGGTAAACTACATAAAACCTCTGGTAATCTCTTATGGAAGATCCTTGACCAGTGTGCCTAAAAGTGGGTGCGTTGTATTGACCCTAGAATACCTTAGGTTGTAAAGGTTGAAGGTGAACCTGATTTAAAACCTTAGGTTTGAGGTGAACCGCTGTGAAACCTCCTTAGTGAAATCTAGCACACTCAAGGGTTGAGTGCGTCTGCCGGGAGTGGAGTAGACTGATTGTCGAACCACTATAAAATGACTATGTTTACGATTGCTATCTTTCCGATTGTGTAATTTACTTTAATATTTTCATATCTAAATATCTGAGATCACACCTCATACACATACACAGTCATATCCACCATAAACTAGTGTCCATAATGCTTGCTTATTAAATAGTTTGTGATTGGATCCTCTACTAGGCTTTTGGAAGCCAGTAGAGTTTTATTTGAGTAATCCTAATATGAGGTTGTTGTTAGGATTAGTGTAATGGGATTTTAAATAAACCATAAAAACTTTAAAATTCCTATTCACCCCCCTCTAGGACATATCGGCATATTCCTGCTTCAACTAAAGCGGTCTTCACCACTATTTCATCACCGTCCCTGGGTTAACTATCCTCAACTCATGCAAATATAAGGGGAGTTGACTGTAAGAGTCTTCGTAAGACTCCATCACGTGATTAATTGCAAGCTCTTTAGCTTTTCATGCCTTCCTATAACTGATAAAAATATTATATTTCTCTTATATAGTGAAGATAATATCACGTGGCCTCAAACCCAGGTGTGCTCAATGTGGCTAACAACCAGATCACACAGTAACTTACTGCTTGCTTGCCGGTGATCGCTCTTCATCCATGACATGCCACACGTGTGTTTTAATATATAAGTCTGTATCTCGAATATCCCCGCATCATTCACCCGAGATGCATGAACCCTCCATTCGCATGTATCTTCGAAGCACACCACGGTAAATCTTCTAGAATTTGAGTATAGTACCCTATACTGGAATTTATTGTGAATTACAAATTGTCTCAAAATATACTCGCACCGACTCTTGTACTTAAACGTTTGCCCAACAGCTATATTGATCGGTTCTGTGAGGCTCGTATCCTAAACCATACCATTCCGTAAGCTTCAGTGACCTGCGATTGGTTATCGGCGTTTCACGTGATCCTGAGTCGTGTTCCGTATATCAGAGTCGACTCGACTCGAAACTTGTATCATTATGACCGCGCCATCGTCACGGTTCCGATGCCGCATCTCGCGCACCGAGGCGATACCCGGGCCAGAAGATGTGGGCCCACATTCAGTTCAAGGAAAATGTCACACATTTACAATCATGAGGGAATCTCTACGACACGTCACAGCAATCCATCAATCAAGTACAAGCAACCCAATCCATCCCTCTCTTACACAACCTTACCTAAAGTTAACTCTCACCCTTACATATCAAGTACACATCACTCACCTTTTCACCCATCACTCACCCTTTCACCCATCACACCCATCCCTCACTTCTCTTACATTTATCTCTCATTACTCCCAAGCAACCCCAAGGGATAGCCAACGTTCATGGCCTCCCAAGGGAGAGAGGAGGCTATGTGTGGCCCAGTTCTATCCCTCTCATCCTAGCCACTCAATTTTCATCTTCAACCATCAAAAGGAAGCCAAGGAGTAAAGGAAGCCATAGGAGCCAAGAAGAAGGCCGATCGGTGGCTGCTTTTATTTATTGATTTTGTGATTTGAGGGCCCACATATGTGGGACCTATCTTGATGTATGTATTATATAGGGAGGGCCCATAGTGGCGGGGTCCCTCCCCTCCTCACCATCTCTCTTCTCTCTCTCTCTCTCTCTCTCTCTCTCTCTCTCTCTCTCTCTCTCTCTCTCTCCCCCCCTTCCCTTTGATGTTGTGTGACCCACCTAATGCATGTGATATATCCACTCCATCCATCATGTTGGGCCCACTTTGATGTGTGTGGTGTCCACACCGTCCAACAACTTGGACGGTGAGACCCACTACGGCATATGTGTATTATCCACACCGTTCATCTGATCCTGGATGGTGGGCCCTACTAAGATGTATGTGTTTTACTCTCGCCGTCCACCTCCAGCCACGTGGAGATCCCAGCAGCAGCGACTGCTGGATGGACGCCAGCAAGTTCTATGATCCCTTCACGATGTATGTGTTAAAATCCAAACCATCAGACCGTTTTGAAAGGGGACGTGGGGCCCACCTTGGTGACGTGTTGAGAGTAGCACGTGGACCCCATAGTGGATGATTTCCATCCACACCGTCCATTCTTTTAGCTAGGATGGGTAAGAGCTTGGAATAGCCACCTGATGTATGGTTTCATCCAGCCATCCATCCATTGCTGGATGTTGGATGCCGGATGGTGGCTTGGTTAGAAAAAAAATATAATAAAAAAATAAAAAGTGCAATATATATTAGTATATATGTATGAGAGGTGGGCCACATGTATGGACCCACCATGATAATGCCTCAGATCTACACCGTCCAGATCATCAGACCCTCTAGACGGTGGCTCTTTATAGCTTATATATATTATATTATATTATAACATAATATATTATATTATAATATATTATATTATAATAAATATATATCTAACCTTCTGGAGGTGGGCCACATGCGTGGGACCCACCACTGATGTATGTATTGTATTTAACCGTCCAGACTCCTGGATGGTATTGGATGGGCCACACCCGATGTGGGGGCCTCATTCACACCGTCCAGCAAACTGGACAGGTGGAGCCCACCGTAATGTATGTTTTGTATCCCACCATCAGATGGCTGGACAGTGGGACCTTCCTGATGTATATATGGCATCCAAACCGTTCATTCATTTGACAACCCCTATGGACCCCATGCTCATCCAAGTCGTCCATCCATCTATCGGGCCTCATGTGCCCCACCTTGATGTATTGTTTAACCCACACTGTCCATCCACTTAGTGGGATTTGGACCGTCCATCTGGGTGGTCAGCGCCTCACCCTTGATGGATGTTTTCCCTCCAAACCATTTATTCTTTAGTGGGGTCCATTGGAATTCAACAGCGGAAATCATTATCACTATTGCCATTTGTGGTATGGTCTAGATGATCCTTGGGATATGATTCATTTTCTGATAATGCTCTAAAATGATCTCTAGCTATAGATGAATGATGTGGTTGGTTTCGACCCATTTGATTCGACCCATATAGTGCTGCCCATTGTGATATGTATTAGGCCCATAGGACATGCCCCACCGTGATGTATCTATGGCCCGATGATGTGGCCAACTTGATTGTATATGAGACCCATGTGTAGGGCCCACATGTTATGTATTTTAGGCCCATGTGAGTGACCCATTGTTATATGTTTCCGGGCCAAGCGTTGAGGATCATTGTGATGTATTTTTAACTCGTATGATGAGGCCCATTGTGATGTATTCAAGGCCCATGGTTGAGGCCCAATGCGATGTATATATGGCCCATTACGTTGTGTATGAATCCCTTGTATGGGCCACTCTTTGGGAGCAGTGTTGGTTAAATGCCCATATTGATGGGCAATGCTGGTTGAAAGTCTTTATTATAACCTTCCCTTATGCCCTTTATTAGGCCGAGTCAGATTGTCGACTCCGATTTTCAATTCTGATTGTCGAGACCGATTCCGATTGCCAAGGCCGACTATCAGGCTGATTGTATAGGCCTATTATCGATGTCGATTATCGGTACCGATTACTGATACCGATTATGAGTATGTGACAGCATTGCATCATGTTCATGCCCATACGCATCATCTACATGTTTATTATGAGATGTGGTTGACCATTGCATATGTCATTAGGTAAGTTGTTATGAGACTCCCTGATGGACAGAGATTGTCTCACATGAGCTCACGGTATGCGCAGGATTGATGCATGATTGGATTGTATGACTCATGTATCTTGCATTGTGTGTTGTGATTACTGAACGCCCTAGCGACATCAGGGCCATAGCCTCCACAGGCATGTCGTAGATGGCTAGATGGGACACCAAAAATGTTTGGTTCAAGCATCTGGGCACTTTGGATGTCCGTGGGTGAAAGTCACTAAACCTTCATAGCCAGGAGATGCCCTAATGTCTAGACCGAGTGGATATATGAGCGCTCGAGTACCGAATACCAGTAGGCTGCATCTCCCACTATGTCGTGGTCGGTTGGGAGGGAGTGTGGCCTTATCCGCCAGAGTGAGCGGGTTGTAAGCTAGGTTGAGTTTGATCAGCTCGCAAATAAGTCTACTATCGACGAGTCGGGTAGGTATTGACAGACATCGGTCGCGCAGATAGTGTGTCTCTCTTCCACTTGGCTTTGGAGGTGGTAGTCGGCTAGGTATACTAGAGGTGGTAGTACAAGATCGATGTGGACTTATTGAGTAGGAGTTGCATACTCATTCATTCATTCATTCACTATCCACTCAGGTTGGTGGTGCGCGACTAATTGCTATGTACCTTCGTAATGGCAAGGATTTCGGTTGGGCGCGCAACTAACCTGAGATCAGGAGTCTACTACATTGAGTCTGGCTATCCAAATTTAGGTATGGGACTTATTTGGATAGAAGTCCCTTATGATGGACCTCGTAGCCTGCGATACTACGTACTATCATCCCGACTTCACACTCCAGCTTGGTCATTTCATTCGCATCGCATATTACATTACATCCACAGGCATATGACATTTTGGGTTGTTGTATTTCTACACTTATATGGCCTAGATAGACTTAGTAGGATTTACATACTGCATTGTACCCTCGACATCTAATATTTGGCTCTCTATGACTCCTCATTTGCATAGCTGATATGTATTGTGTACTCTGATATTGTATGACTCATGGGCTTACTATTATGTTTCCACTTAATCTGATATCGTATGATTCATGATCTTGCCAGTAATTCCGATATTGCATGATTAAGGCATTATATTGAATACTTGTCACTTATCTTGTGCACACACTTTCACCACCCTCTAAGCTTTCTATACGCTTATGCATGATAGAAGCGTGTAGGTGGCGTTAGGTTGTAGCAACGTTGAGTTTAGAGTGTGTAGTGGTCTTCTGGAGCTTTGATTTTCAACATATGTATTTTCCTTTCAGCATTGTATTCAAATAATTATATCAGTGGATATGTGATGATGATGTTTCCTTTGTGATTTGGATAAACTTGTGGTTATGCTTCTTACGAAATAAATATACGTTGAAAATCCTCCTTGTAGGATCCAAGGATCAGAATCTGGCGTATGGGCGCTAGAAGCCGAGAATAGGGTACTACGGAGGCTGTCGGCACCAAATTTAGTGATCGAAAATTTTGTGAGCCTGGTTTCCGAGTTTGGGGCGTGACAGGTTCACACAACTAATGCAGCATCATCAAACGGCGCGGGAACTTGACGAGTGATGAGGTTTGATGTTTCGAGAAGGTCTGGAAGTGGAATGTCGCTTACACAGATGGGATAGTGGATGATGATGGCAGATCTGCTGTTGTTGCTAAAGGCAATGTCATGTATTCATAAATGATGTTAAGGTCATGTGCTGTAATGCCATGTGTGTTTAGGACCCGAGTATATAACCCATTTTTCAAAAACCCGAGTGTTAGCTTATAAAATCCAATGTAAATTTGAATCATTTATCATTGATTAGAGTTAACAGCAACGAAGCTAGAATAAACCATGCATTGAATAAGAACATTTCAACCATAATGAAATTCTAAATGTAGCGCCCATACAGGACTTATACAATCCCAAATAACAAAGTTCATATGAGCAGAAACAAGAATCTATCAGCTAGTGGTGGGGCTCAATATGGGCCTCAAGGACTCTGCCTAGCTCCCTAGTTACTCGATCTGCTCCAGCAACCTAGTGAAAAGCATCAGCTTGCCCTATACCTACATCAACTACTATGGTTTGATAGCATCAATGGCTATCGCAATGAGGAGCACCCTCTAAGATTACACACTCATCATTCATAATCCAATATAGATCACAAGTCATGAAGTTGGATACACTAAACAAGGCATTTCATAGTCATACTCATACTTAAGAAAATCAAACCAATCAATAGAGTTTCATCATAAGCAAAATATAAGGGCAGTTGCAATGTAAGGAAACATGTCTCATAACCAAACAACCAACCATACGACTTTCTATTACACCCAAGAATCGCATTTGTACGTGAACTCACAAGATGGCTAGAAAATTGATAAACGAACTTCAGCTCCACCCGAAAATCATGGTATAAGTGAAATCCATGAGGTGAATTAAAAATCAAGCTTCAAACCTCTTCTTCATTCGGAGATCATGTCATATGTGAACTCCGTAAGATGACTAAAAAATCGATAAGCGAAATTCAGCTCCATCTGAAAATCATGGTACAACTGAATACCGCAGATGAAGAGACAAACAACATTAAACCCTAGACCACCTGGAAATCATGTCATACGTGAACACCATAAGATGGCTAGAAAATCGATAAACGAACTTCAGCTCTACCTGAAAATTATGGTACGACTGAACACCACAAGATGGCTAGGAAGCAACGAGATATATGGATGTAACCATCAAGCCACAAGAGGGCACCAATAATCCATCACCGCCACAAAGGAAACTAGACAATCCAAGCCACATAGGCAACATGCGGTCCAAGCTATGTAAGGCAAGTGTGTGATCCAAGCCATGTAAGGCAAATAGGGACCAAATGATAGTAAGTCCAAGATAGGTTCCATCCATTCCATCACTTAAGTACAAATGGTAACATGTAGTTAATCAATGCATGTACAACTAAAGAAAATAGC